>JAODAL010010751.1:0-103459 GCA_025379985.1 Phyllomedusa bahiana | reverse complement strand
CTAAAAGGGGTGGCAATTCAAAATGGAAAAAAAAAAAGTGTTTGGGTCTAAAAAAGGGGGAAATTTGACTTAAAAATAAGGGGGAAGTTACTTTTTTTGCAATAAAGTCATGGACATCCCAAAACCCTAATCAGCGAAGGGAAAACTCGTTCCATAGGAAAGAAGACTGAGAGTGATTGGAAGAAAAAGGGAGGGAAAAAAGAGAGGGAAAAAATGAAGTGGCCAATAAAATGGCAGCTAGTCATGCCACTCCCTACCTGTGTGTAACAGTGCACTATATTTTTCACAGTCATCAGTAGAAAAAAGACGCCTAAGGTAGGTTTGGTGTCCCAGCGGGGAAATATGAACTGTCCAAGAAAAGGACAGCTCCTAGGGAAAAAAAAACATATACATATATATACATGCATACACACTACAAACATATAAATGTACATATACACAGATAAGCAAACAAATATAATAGTGTTAATGGTAAAGGCGCGGCAGAATCGCTAGGGACGTTTAAAGGGTTCTCATTGTCTATTTCCAGTCAAAATACAAATAATAAATGAAGTAAGTTGAAATACATATAAAAGTGTATGAATTCTAAAATAAAATATAATGCAAATTATTAAACTTTAAATAATATGCCGGACACCAATTACAGCGAAATGTAGGTGTATATACAGCTAATGGACTATAAAAAACAATGAGAATAAAGCATGTATAGTGCAATAAGAATAGGTGATATTAAAACCATAGTAACAAATGTGTGCCAAGATTACTAAAAATAAAAAAAATGTCCAAAATTATTGAATTATATGCCAAACACCAAAATGGGGGATATATACAGCAAATGTACTATAAAAACAGGATAAGAGAATGTAAAGTACAATAAAAATTGGAGGACTTTTAAAACAATAAAATGAGTAAAAAGACCCCCTAAATGACCAGCAATAAAACAAAATCCAAAAATGAAACAAATCCTCAATAAATTAACTCTACCAGCTCATTTAATCCCTTAGGATGATAGTTTGAACGCATACATCCAGTAATGTCCCCCCTTCTCTGCAATATTTGAAAACTTGTTTATTAGCATCATGGGGTACCTATCTATTGGTTGGATTTTTAATTTGGAAAAATCTGATTGTGGTGTTCTTTAAAATGTTTGGCTACACTTTGCCGTATACCCCCTTTTTTTAATACAGGCTCTATGTCCGTTCAGGCGCATAGAAAGAGCTTGAGTAGTCCGTCCCACGTATTGGAGTCTGCAGGTAACACTCATCACATAAATCACATATTTGCTCTTACAGTCTAAGTTGTGTTTCATCTTATATATGGTATTAGTGCTCATAATGTAATTTGTGTACAGTATTGATGGATGAGCAGCAAAGGCTGAAACGGAACCACAGGGGTGACTACCTGGTTTTCTGTGATTGTCGCAGTCTGTCGTTTGGACCTTTAACCGGGCTGGCGCTATAATGTTTTTTTAGATTTGGACTCTCCTGAAGATCAAATTGGGCGTTCAGGTATTAGGCTTTGGAGAAAGGGATCCTTTTGATTATGTGCCAGTGTTTGCTAGAATTTGTTTAATTTTCGTATGAGATGAATTGTACTGAGTTATTTGAGAGTATTTGTTGTGTAGTCAGAATTTTTTGTTTTGTTTTCTTTCCTCAGTATTTAATGTATTTTTGTATGCTAAGCAATCCTTTGTTTTAAGAGTACAAACCCTTTCTTCTGCATTCTCAAGGAGTTTCAAAGGGATACCCCTTTTCTTTAAAAGCGATTTCTAAGTAGCTCAATTTGGGGTTTTGAATACAAGATCATCAGAACAATTTTTTCTTATCCTTCTATATTGGCCATAGGGGATATTGGCGATCCATGGCTTATGTGCCGCTCTTAAAATGATGTAAGCTGTTTTGAGTCTCCCTATTCTTAAAAAAGGTAGCCGTAATAAAGATCCCTTGTTGGTGAAAAATTTAAATATCAAGAAATTCAATTTTGTCGGAAATCACTGTGAGCAGTAAAAAGAAATACCCCAATTGTTTTTATTAAGGTGTGAAAAAAAAAGAATTCATAAGATAAGGGGGAACAAGTTCAAATAAAAAAAGAGATCATCAATATATCTCCCTATATAAGGTACATATTGGATAAAATCGGGGTGGGGATATATGAAATTAATTCTCGAATGCCCCCATAAAAAACAATTCCGTAGGCAGGGGCCACTCTAGTACCCATGGCTGTACCTCTCGTCTGCCTGTAGGTGGCGCCACCAATACCTGAAAAAGTTTTTTTTCCAAAATAAATTCATGCCTTTAAGTAAAAAATTTCCCTTTTGGGGCAGTTTATTTTCTTGATCAGACTCTAAGTATTTTGAATGCACTCAAAAGCCCAAGCTATGAGAAAATATTATTTTTATAAAGCGTTAAAATCCATAGTTAACAAAAGACAATCTTTAGATGGTTCTATTCTGATAGTAGCTTATCAGTTGTCCCGAATCTTTTAAATAACTTGGTAATTTTGTGACATTTATTTGCAGAAAAGGTCGATATAGTGGGACAAGCTGGCTGGTAGGCGAATTAATTCCAGATATTATGGGTCTAACCCCGTGGGGTGAGGTCAAACTTTCTTTCCTAGGAACGAGTTTTTTCCCCTTTGCTGATTTGGCTTAGGATGCCCATAGACTTCTATTGCACAAAAGTAACTCTCCTCCCTTATTCGGCTAATCAAATTTCCCACACTTTTAGAAACCAATCACTATTTTTCCCTTTTCATTTGAATTGTCCCGCCCATTATAGGATTGGTTGCTTCTCCCTTTTGTTGTATATGTTAACTGTTTTTAGTGATTGGTTCACAGATTTATACCAATCATTGCTAACAACTGCCTTATAAATTAGTGTTTTCCTGTACTCTTACTGTAACACATTTTTTTCTGAAGAAGCGCCTGATTGTGCGAAAACGCGTTATAATGTTGTGTTTTTATATATTTGGGAAAAGGGTAACTCTCTTTTCATTTTTAATGGAATAAAAAACCTTTATTTAAAACCATATCCTTGCTAATCACGAGGGTTTTTTTTTTTTTTTACTTCTGGAATTGAGCGCCGGGTCCATATTTTTCGTCCTCATCCTTGCTGTAAGTTTTATTAAAGTTATACGGGGTATGTGATGCATGCATTGTATGTGGTGTTGTAAAGTATGTTTGTAATATGTCTCTGTGTATGTACTGTATATTATTTTTGTATGTATATTTTTATATACACACACATATCCACAATAACACCTCATTCACATCACTAAAACATAATCCTGCTTGTGTGTCCCTTAGGCTATGTTCACACGGTGTATTGTGAGGTGTACAGTATGCGCCGCAATACACCGTGTGCTTTAGGAGCTCACGCTGATCAGCACATCTTCTCGAAGCATGTGGGGAGGGGGGAGTTCAACAGCCCGCCAACCCCATAGACATGCATTGACATGTCACTTATCTCCCTATGCATACAATACGATCGTATTGTACGCATGGGCTGAGGACATGTAATCCATAGTTCTCTATGAGAGCTATGGATACCGGGAATTACGCCATTGAACATACCCTTAGACATGTAAACTACAACCTGATGAATGAATTATAATTAGAATATAATTTTTATACCTGTCATTTGTCAGGTTGCGTATGATTTTAGCTGCTGGGGCCAACTAAGGGTATGTTCACACTGCGTAAAACCGCTGGGCGCATTTTCGTGGCGTATTTGCGCTTCAATACGCCCCACATGCGCGCCCCCAATTACCTTTTAATTCATAGTTTCTCACAAGAGAGCTATGAATTACATCTTGTCTCTCCCATGCGTACAATACACATATATTGTACACCGGGGAGAGAAGTTACATGTCACTTCTTCATGGCTCTGATAGTGGAGGTGAATGGACCGGCCCCTCCTGTGCTTGGAAGTACGCACTGAACAGCATGTTCTTCCAAAACACAATGAGTACTGCCCTAAGGGTATGTTCACACAGCGCATGGTGGCACGGACCTGTGCACACCGCTATACGTCTGCTGTTGGAAGTACGTGCTCTCCAGTGCGTAATTTCAGCAGCGCTCCGGCCACCTCCCATCCATTTTCACTTTCCCCTCCGAAAGAAGTGGCATGTCACTTATTTTTACGGGCGGGTTCTGTGTGCCAGGGAAAATAACATTTAATCACAGCACTCACCGCTATGATTTTACCTTATCTGTCGGCACATTACAGGACAGTTATGCTCCACAAATGCACTGTGTATTTTTACACGACATAATGTCGGTCTGTACTTTGGCGGGTAATTGCGCTTCAATACCCCCAAATACGGGCCGAAAATTATGGTGACTCATAGCTGTCACTGAGAGCAACGATTACCTGTTCTTGGGAGAATAAATATTAGTGGGACTTCAGAGGGACCGCCAGCCACAGTTTTTTCTCTGTAAAAAAAAAATGCCGCGGTTCATGGGGCGTAAAAAACGCTGTGTGAACCCCGCCCTACTGAGAAAAACTTAACACAGGGCCCGGGCCCCGGATGTGTTGGGACCCTAGCAACGCCCCTGAGGGCTGCCATAATTTTAAGGCCCCATACAACCAAAGCAGATTGGTCCCCTGTCCCATCTCCTATGTGTATTGTACATCTCATACAAGCGACCTATACCACTAATGACTATAGTCAGTGATTTCTGCATCTAGTCTTAGGAGTATTTGTTATAATTGTTCTGAAACAAGCAGTTACTATGATTGTTCATGTAAACCGTACATAGGGAAATGAGCAAGTCTGTTTAAAACTGTTGTCATTGGCTTGTGCAAAGGAGACTGTGCTGGAGACAACCTGCAGTGTACTTACATCTTTGGTTAATGTGTGTCTATTTTTCTACTATATGAGAAACATTTACAGATACTAGAAGGATACACGGCATCTAAGCTAACTAAGGTACAATATCTCAAGCATAAACAAACCATTGTGGAGTTTGTGCTCATTTTCACCAATGTTATATTCTATTTACCAATGGCTGGTATGCCTTTTAATATCTTATCAATATGCAAACAAAGCAAGTTCCCTCTTATACAACAGTGCTGCAAGGCAATGGAGACTGTCCAGATCTTGATTATCTATGAAGTTAAAGTGATTTTACAGTTCATTTAATCTTTTATATTTAGTGTTTTGGACACTGGGCGTAGTCGTCGAAAAGAAAATGACGACCCAAGATTATATCTTTGTCTTCGATCTACAATAGTAGAAGTAGCAAAACAATCAGATGGAAAAGAATCCCTTTATAAAACTTAGCTTTTATTAAATACCATGTAAAATGCAATACATTACATAAGTAGATCTCAGTATCCAAAGTGTAAAACCTACACAGCAAGGATAGTGAAACATGGGAGAAAATGAGTAGCACTCACCCACCGGCATATTTGGTAAAATTGTAAAGAATTTCAGTGAAGGGCTGATGCCTTTGAGATCTTGAATGGATTCAGATTATAATCCAACAAAGGTTTAGATGTACCAACACTTGAGAAGTCGTCTATGGGGGGAGGGTAATAGAATAAGAACCACTCTCTAGAAAACATCCTTATCGCTTTCCCTTATTGGAGCACCTGCTCTGACAAGGGCGACTCTGCAAAACTTGCATCGTATTATGCCTTCCAATATACCTTAAAAACATGAAGGCTTAAAAACCCGATTTAGTCAATTAGCAACAAATCCATCATATCAAACAGCAATAATGAACATGCTACTAGTATCTTAATATGATAAATTTATTACTAATTGATTAAGTGGTGTTTTCATGCTTTCATGGTTTCAGGGGAATACTGCAGGGTGTACTTTTTACAGAGTCTCACTTGTCAGGGTTCAGTTCGTGCATTGCCATACACATCAATGGGATCTGTATTTTTGTGAGTAAAATGCATAATTTACACATTTAAATGCACATACAAAAAATTCCTTGTGAACTTCGCCATGGTGGGTGGGGGTTATACACAACAGAGAGTGAGCAAAAATATGGGAAAAGCAACCAAGGAATGAAACACAGGCTAAAAGAGGGGGGAAAAAAGCATACACAAGGGGAGAACTTAGGCTGTGTAAAAGTGTACAGAGAAAGCTGCACATCTACAGCAAGCTCTAGACTTCTTAACGCAGAAACTGGACATCCAGCATGTACTACTGGCAGGATACATCCACATGAGAAAATCTGAAACTAGTATCATAGGCCCTAAAATTTAATGAGGGAATGAAGATTGCAGACTAAAATTTACCACCATCCTAATTTACTAAAGGTAAGTGATAATGAATGTAAAAATAGTTCCTCCATGACAAGGGCGTCTTGTAGAGTTGAGATGAAGAAAACAATGGTGGTCACAAACTCAACATCTTTCTTCTCATGAGCTCATCTATAATTGCCCAATTTAAAAAAATCTAATTGAGTTTAATCTAAAATGCTAATTTGGCTTGGATTATATCCTTACATTTCTCAGTATTGTCTAATACAGAATCACGTGGTGTTCCGGAAACACAACTGGAACACAAAGCAATTACTAGTAATCAGAAAATTATCTTAAAGGGATGTTCCCATTCAGACATTTAAGGCATGTTGATATGATACGCCATAAAAATTTTATAAGAGTCGGTCCAACCTCTTGAGAGTCTCCGTGAAGACCAGAAAGGAGATTGCATTTTCATGACACTCATTTCAATTGCAGTTCCGAGTACAGATCAGCACACCGCTTCGCTGTTCTTGGAGATGACTGCACAAGCATGGCCTACTATCCATTCTGCATGGAGGTCTACAGAGGCCTGTTCTCAAAATAGGAGCAGGTCCCGGAGGTGGAACCTGCACTTATCAGATGTTTATGATCTATTCTATCAATATGCCATAAGTGTCTAAGACGGGAACACCCCGTTAACAAGACTAGACTGCCGTATTATTGAAATTATTTCATTTTGGTCTGCATACAAATACCACTTGGATGTGTTCACTCATGAACTCTATTGCTTAACTGACAATTTGCATATCTGCTTTGCCATGTACCATGCATTGAAAAATGTAACTTCTTCAAGCTAGTTGAAGGTTTCTTGTGTAGTATAAAATATAGACCAATACTAACTGTAAAACATGGCACCAATAATACATTTTAACTACCTATAGGCTGATGTAGTCTAAAGTGTATGATAGACGCCAAGTTAATTAGATATCTTTTAAAAAAAAAAAAAAAAGAAAACAGTAAATTTATTTTTTGGAGGTTTCCAGTTGTTGTCGGATGCAGTCGTTGTCATAATTAGAATGTTGTTCTTTTTAAACCATCTTTGTGCACCACAGGACATGCATAAAAGGATTTTACCACAAAGGAATATGTGCTGCACAGGTCACTCGCAGGTAGCTGAGAGCTGACGGTGAAAGAGGATGAGTAGTGTAGTGCTTGCGGCTATCCTCCTCATTCTTTTCTATAGGCATACTGGATATAGCCGAGTGAGTGTGCTTTGGTATATTTGAAATTCCCAGAGAAGTGAATGGGGAGGACAAGCACATGCGTCGCCCTTTTCAATCTCATTCACTGTCGGTTCATATCTAGTTGAGCGAGACCCGTGCAGCACTTATTCCTTCATGGTAAAACCCCTTGAATGTAGGCTCACATGGCTGATCCAAACTCTGTTTCCAAAGCAGATTTCGCACTGAAACAGCTTCATAAACATGGTCCAAAACAGTCTGTTAATGGCCTCACATTGTTTACAATGCATAAACAGTTTTGCAGTTCATACAACACTGGTTTTCCATGGCGTGTTTTTTTTTTTTTTTTTAGCACTGAAAAAAAAACTGGTGCTAAAAAAACTGATATCAGTTCTTCAGGAGAATTAGCCCTGTCTCTGTGGTGAAAATGGCAATAGAAATCAATGGAGAGCACAAAAAACCGTTCAAACCACATCAAAATAATTTTGATGTGGTTTGGATGCAGTTTTGATGTGGATTTGTGCCCCAATCCACATCTAAACAGCAACAAACCAGCATATAATCAGCATCAAAAAAACAACCTCTAGGCAGCTTGTTAGTTGTGCCCAAATACCACATCCAAAACCACAGTGATAAAGAGTCTCTGAAAACAGCTTCAAAACCATGCCTAAAATTTCAAATCCATGTCCAAAGACTGCCATTACTGGCATGGTTTTTAGATGTGCATTCCAAGCTATTTCCATGCTGTGTGACCCCAACCTTACATTTTGTGTGTCAAGACTTGGACCCATGTTACAGAGCCAGGCAGATAGATTTGCTAATTGTCTGCAATGTATTGGTTTTATCTATGGATATCTATGGCAGACCAACCATGAATAAGTCACTCAAAAAGCAGCTGGCTAAAGTCTCTAACATTTTGCCAATATAAGAGGAAATGTAGTACATTCAAATAAGTATTGTCTCCAACTTTAAAGACAATTCGAGATGTGTCTCCACTGCTGTCTAAAAACCGGGAAAAATTTTTAAAAAAACCCTGTACAACAAAAGGGGAGGGTTTTAAAATGGGATACCACTCGACCTGTATATTCCTCCCTCCTTACTAATTATAGCAGTGTAATCAGGTTCCAATTTAGCTGTTTTTGGGTTTTTTTGCGCTGAAGTGAAATCTAAAAATATGCATCAAAACAAATTTTGTATTACATAATATCTTATATTAGTATAATATTCTTTTGTGTGGGCTGAACTATTTGCTTTCTACCATGCTTGTTCTTTTATTTATTCCCATGAGTCAAGAGAAAATTTTCATGTTAAAAAAAATTTGGGGGGAAAATTTATTGTTGCCATTTGTACTATACAATTATAATCATCATTATTAAATAATGTCTGCTTCTACTACACCTTAAAGACTTCCTTATGACAAAACGTACCTGATTTTTAGTTCAGAGTATGTTCCATGTTGTAAGGTTTTGTCCCTAGTGTTCCCCTTTAAATGAAAACAAACACAGGCAGGCATAGAGAACAAAAATTCTTTATTTTTCGCTTTCAAAGAACTGGTACCACAATGTTGGAGGTTTCAATTTACTGTAATACTATAATTTGAATAAAGTGAACGTTTCAGAAGTTAATGATTGCAAACCCATTTTAACAACAACTCGTTTTTAACCAAAACCCAAACCACAACAAACTGATCTGAGCACAACCGGCGCCCATGTACAGATTACCCCATAAAATTCTCACTGCTAGTGTTGAGCGATTATTATCGACAAAGTTGAAATCGGCACAGTTTTTATGTTGATCAAATTTTTAGATATGCGAAATTTAGGTTAAAATCTCGCATCACTTTTAAAGACCCGCCTTTTTCGGCGCTTCCTGTAATTTTGGCGGCCACAAATAGATTACAAAATAGAGCGGGTAATTGGTGCGACGTCATGACTGGGATGTGAAAAGTTGCGATTGGTAAAAAAATCACAGACCCTTTTTTACATAGAACACTTTTTCCTGTTCAGCCTCGGGGTTCCCCTCCAGCGCTCGAGCAAAGGACGTGCGCTCGCTTGTGTCCAAACACTCAGCAAAATTTATTCTATTTCTTCAAAGAAACTCTACAACGTATCCTTACAATTTATTTTAGATTAGAGTTTGGAAGTTTTATGTATTAGTAGAAAATTTTAAAGGAGCATCTACCGCTGAAAAAGCAGGGGGGAGCGGGGGGGGGGGGGGGGGCCCGCGGGGAACCAGACAATTTCTATAAGAAAAAGGGTAAAGTTCCCCAAAGTTAGTGTAGACATTGCACTGAATAGCTTTATTATTAACCGTTTTCTTTTGAAATTTTTCCTGATATTGGGGCACCCTGAATTATGGGATACAACTTTTCTAGTAACTGCAGGTCTCTTTGTTAGTAAAAAACCCATTTTATTATCAGTATACATTTCAATAGGTGTTCATTTAAATTTTTTCCCATTCTCCTTTGTTATATACCACCTGCACTAAAATTTAAATCCAGCAATTTTATAGTCACCAAGGTGAATTAAAAGGTGCCAAAATACCTTGTATTATAAAAATACAAAACCAGATACGGTTTTTTGATTGGGCGCACTACATTTGTTCATTAGGCAGCTTCACTAAATCTGAACCAGCTTTTTTTAGTCACCACAGGTGAATTGAAAGGTGCCAAAAAAATTTTTTTATTTATAAATACAAAACAGATACGTTTTTTTGATTTTGGGCGCTCTACGTTTGTTCTTGAGGCAGCTTGCACTTAAATCGAATCCAGCAATTTTATGTCACCACAGGTGAATTAAAAGGGTCCAAAAATATTTGTATTATACAAAATACATAACATACGTGTTTTTTGATTTTGGGCGCACTACAGTTTTTGTTATTGAGGCAACTTGCATTAAACGAACCCAGAAATTTTTATGTAACACGGTGAATTGAAAGGTGCCAAAAATACTTGTATTTTTACGAATACATAACGATACGTGTTTTTTGATTTTGGGCGCCTACACTTTGTTCATTGAGGCAGCTTGACTTAAATTTGAATACACAATTTTATGTCACCCAGTTGAATTGATGGGTCCAAAAAAATACCTTTATTACCGAAACATTTCAGTACGTTTTTTTCCTTGCAGTTAATTTGAATCCAGCAATTTTTTTTTTTGGGATTTGAGAACTGTGATTTGCCGTTTTTTAATAAGAGACTTCCAAAACTCTTCCATCCCTTCTCAAATTTTAATATTTCTGAACATGGAGCAAAATTAGGTGGTTAAGCGAGAAAAGGGGGGGGTAGGACATGGAGGTAGAGGTACGAGAGAAGGGCCCCTTCCATGGGGCAAAAAAGATGCATCCCAGCGGATCTCATTGAGGACCGTCAGGCCCTGTCATCGCGGTAGGGCCCCTGTGAATCTCAGTAACGAACAGCGTCCCCAATCTTCCTCATTTTAATGCAACCTGCATCCACTCTTACCTCCTCGTCCCCCAAATCAGGGCCACAAATTCGTCATCACATCACCAGAAACCGTCCAACTAAAGCAGCCCAATTTCAATGTGTACCCCCCACTGTGGAAAACCATTTTTAAAAGCCCTTTGAGAAAAAATGTATTTGGGGGTCAAAGCATTTAAAAGATCAAGAGCCAAAGAGGGATTTTCTTGCTCTGACACCCAGTTACGTTGCCATCAAGGAGGGAAGGAAGCCGGCCCAATGGGAAAAAACCCCGGGGGCGTGGGCAACGCCTTGCAGTCCCCTTGTTGTAACGCAGCCCCGGGATCAGAATGTTAGGAGACGAATCCCCTTGTTGTGATGATATGATGACACATTGCGGACCCAATGGGTTTTTCACAAAATTTGCTTCGAGCGCTTTATCACGGACGGGGAGAAGAGAGGGGTAAGTCAGTAAGGGTTCCCCCCCTAAAAAGGGAGAGGGGGTCGCGAAGTCCGCTGATATGATTTCCCAGCCACGTTCATGCAACCCCCCCTCGTTATCGCCGTAAAAAAATTGGGACCTCCAACCTGGGCCTTCTTTGAGAAAAGCCTCTGATTCCCCACATGTCATTATGCCGCCTAGCCGAAACGATAAGTAAGGCAAAACCCTTTGGGTGGTAACCACCCCCAAACATGTCTAGTCACATCAGCGAATGCATGAGTTTAAATGGAGGAAAACCCCCTTGGCCAAAAAGGGCCCAACCGCCCGGTCCCCCCCCGCCCACCCCTGTCCCCCCGCCTCTCCTCCTCCGCCCCACCAAGCGTTCCTCAGCTCCCCATGTCTTCGAGTCATGATAGGGATCAGCCTCCCTTCACCTCCACCGTTGCCCAGTCCCATAGCCCCACCAGAGACCCCCCCTCCCCCTTCTCCTTCCCCAGTTTGACGACCTGCCCGCCGACAGCGGCCAGTCAGCACCCAGCCTTCTTTTCCAGGTTTGGGAGCAAAGAAACACTTTAACCCAAAACCACCCAAACCCAAACGCCTGAAGTCGGCTTTCCCAGGCTTTTGCCTTGGAAATGTTGCCTTTCCGTCGGGGGACACAGAGGGGTTCCCCCGTCAGGCCCTCCTCCCCCCCAATACCAGATCCGAGCGGGAAATTTCTTTGCCAAAAAGCCCCCCTACCCGGGCCAGCCCGTTCACAAAAATTTCAAGCGCGTTGTCGCATCTGTGCCGGAAAATCCATCGACCACCGACACATGGACTAAACACGGCCAAGGCCGCTATATCTCTGTACAGCTCACGGGTGAGGGGGTGGTTCTCGGGGGTGATGGGGGCCCCCCAGGCTCGGCGCACCCCTTTCAAAACCGCGGGGAGGGGCAGGGTTTCTTTCCCCCAAGGGTTCCTCTGTGGCATCCATCCCAGAAAACCCGGCCCGGTTGAAATTAATCTGTCTTGGAGACCGTCCCCACACAGGTCAGGAGCGTGGACGGGCCCGCAACGAGACCGACGGGCTGGGGGCCAAGAACCTTTTGCCCGGGAAGGTGGTGTGCATAATGGGTGAAATCCCCCCTGGCCACCCTTAAGATCGGGAGGCTGGGGGACATCCCTTGCCTGGCAAAGTCATGAACCCTTTTCTCCAGAAATTTCAAAGGTACCCGGGGCTGGGGCTGCCTCTGGAAAGGGTTTGAAGTCTAAGTTCGCCTTCCCCCCGTTCCCCCACCCCCTGCTTCGTCCCCCCTGGCTGCGGGTTTCAGCCAGCTCGGGCCCCCCGTCAACCTTAAAATTTTACGTGGAAAAAACGCGGAAATTCCACCCTCCCATGCTCCAGCGTTGTGGGAGCAGCGCAATGCCATTACGCATACGAAGTGACACATCCTACAAGCACGGTTTCGGACCCCGGGTGTTGACCACCGAGAGTGGAGGCGGTGAAAGAGCTTGAACCATCCTTTCCCGTTTTGAAAAGCCACCAAAAGGTCATGCGGACAATGCCCTTGCACATGAGTATTGGGTATCTTAGTTTGTAACATCGTTGGCACTCTGAAACAACAGGGTCCCGCCACGACGGAGGAGGGGAAAGGACACAGATCGGGCACGGAGCCTTTCTCTCCTTAAAACCCACAAGGCCCGAAAGTTTCAAAATTTCATCGTTCTTCATTAGGCAGTGGTTTTTGGGTCCCCAAACTATGCAAGGTGGCCACAGCTCTCGGGTGCACATCCAGGGAAGTCAGGGGTGTGTTAAGCTGTGCCGGAGGCAGCGGAGGAGGAGGAGGGATCCTAGACAACGACGTTACCGACGTCCCTCCTTTGGGAAAAAGGTGGCGCGAATTAGCGGAGGAGGGAAAAGAGGAAGTCATTTGCAAATGCCCCCCGACCCGAGGGTTGGGAAAACAAGCCCACTCTCAAAATGAGTGCTTTAAAGCTCCATTTCCCCAACAATCCTCGCATTTAAAACCATCAAATGAACAACATTTTCTGGGGGGCCACCCCCGGTCCCCGGTACAAAACAAAATAGCACTTTCCCTCCACCCACCCAAATGAAGTAAAATGCAGAAATGGAGACCTTGCGATTGATCAACGGGGAATCTGTTCTCTGTTTTATGTTCCCCAAATGTCACGGTGGAACAACATCATGCGGACAGCAGAAGTGCCCAAATAGCCCACCACAGCAGCAAGGCAAAGGGGGCAGAAGCCCCAATGGGGACCCCTTGGGGAATCTTTTTTACCACCTCACCAACGCATGCAAGCAGGGCCCTATCCAACACACAGAGCCCCCTTTAAAATCATGGTGCAGATATTGCGCTCAAAACTGATGTTTTTTTTTGTTCCGGACCCCAAAGACTTCTGGTATCCAAAAAGGACGAATGGCCCGAGCTCGCTCGCAACCCCCTAGAGGTTTGTCCCCCCACACCAGCGTCATATTTTGGACCTTCAGCACGCTGGAGGAGCATTACAGCAAACCATCCGGGTTTCCACAGATAAATTGGATTTTGACTTTCATCAGTGAAACAGGGAAAGGATCCTTTATGTGTTTTGGCCCCCCAAATTTCGAGGGGATGATAGTTGCCGGTCATTTCACTTCCTCTTCAAAAAGAAATGGTCCCTTTAAAAAATTTTTTTAAAATATATTTCTTACGCAATTTTTTTTTCTTTTTCCAAAAGTTTTTTTTGCGGTTTTGCTGTGAGGGGACTGTAAAAGACACAAGGTTTATGACAAACCTCATTCCCTTTTTCCCCACTTTAAACTTTAGAATTTTTGCATTGCAATGGGTTTTGAGGGCTGTTGTGTGAGATAACATAAAATTTTGGTCCTTTGGAACAGAAATGGCTTTTTAAGTGGGATTTTCTCCCTCACAATTTTTAATAGTGGCGAAAGTCATAAATAATTTTTTTGGGGGCATGTAGCTGTAGAAACAGCAAAAATCATGGGCCTTTGAACGAAATGTGGCTTTTAATGGGATTTTTTCCCCCCCAATTTTTAATATGGCTGAATCATTTTTTAATTTTTTGGTCATGCTGCTTTGAAATGCGCAATTTTACAGGTCCATTATAAAAAATTTGTTTCTAAACAACATTTTTTTCTTTACAATTTCCAAATGACTCAAAGGGGCACCTTTGAATTTTTGGGGGGATTTTGCTTTGAAATGCAGCTATACACAGGTCCTATTATAAAAAAAGTTGTTTCTAACAGACATTTGTTTTTCCAATTGTCAAAAGTGGCCAAGGGGGAGGTTGTTCAGAAACAGGAAAAAGGTAGGGGCACTGTTAATGGGCAAATATTGCAAAAAACTTGTTTTTTGCAAATCTTTAACATAGCTATCAATCCCTGTATTTAGACAACCCCTTTAAAAACAATTAAAAAAAGAGAAAAAAAGAATTTTGGGGGTTCCACCTATTTTAAAAAAGTTTTTCTAGAATTTAAAATACAAAAAAAATTCATGTACAAAATAGCTGGAAAAAAAACCTCTGAATTTAAAAGGGACAGGGAAAAATTGACCCCAAATTTGATTATTCAGAGGACATGGGTTATGGGGAACGGGCAGAGAACAAAGTACAGAGAAATTTTTCTCCACACGTTGAGTAAAAAGAGAAAAAAAAAATGCCAAGAAAAAAGGGGACCTGGTGGAAAAGGAGGTTAACCCCCCATATTCCCAAATGAAACTCAATGCCGCACTCAACGGAAAAGGGAAACGCTAACCCCGGAAAGGGGCATATATGTCCAGTGAAACAAAAATGGGGGTTGAAAATCCTTTTTCCGGCACTTTTTTAAAAATTTGGGGGGCAGCAGGTTTGGGGGTCATGCTGTGGCCCACAGGTATAGCAAAGTCCATGAAACAAAAAGGGGGTTGAAAGACTCCTTTTTTTTTGGCACTTTTTTAAATCTTTTGGGAAGGTCATGCCCGGGGGGTTTGGGGCCAATTTTGCTTTGGGTGGGGCCCCGGAAGGGATAGTCCATGTCCAAAACTAAAATGGTGGTTGAAAAAAACCCTTTTTTCCCGGCACTTTTTTAAAACTGGGGGGCATGCAGGTTTGGGGGTCATGCTGCGTTCCAGGGCAGGGGAAATTTAATGTCCCGTTCAAGTAAAATGATGGTTCAAATCTATGCCTTCGGAATTTTTTAATTTGTGGGTGATGCATTTAAGGGTATGCTGTGGTACAAACGGATGTGAATGGTCTGTGATTTTTTTTTTTTGGATTTTTTTAACTAAGTGTGTTGCCAAATGTAGCACGTATCCATTTTATGTTTTGGATGTTAATTCCCGCTTCTCCCCGCCCTTTTGGGGGGTAAGAAGAAGGTGTTGTTTCTCTCCCATAGACTTTAATGGTCATGCTAAAAACGACCCCTCACTATCGATATCTTGTTGATATGGTCCTATCCACCCAAAGACCCATGTCGATGGCCAACATAAATTTCTTAACCACCCTGCATGATTTTGGATTACCCACCAAATTTCCCACACTGGGGCCCCAGTGTTAAAACTGTCTAGGGCTTAAACTCTCTTGGGGGCCCATCAAAAAATCGAGCTCCCCTCTCATTTCCTTTTGTGCTCTGGAAAAAAGAAGGGGGGCCCCTGATTTTTCATAATGTCACCCATAGTTATTTTTTACGATTCCCCCACTTTATCCATGTTAAGCAAGTCCCAACCCCAAAAAATTTCACTTACCCCTCCAAAAAGCAGCCACCCTTTATAAACTTTTTTCCCTTAGTGCTGAACCTCCTGAATAAACCACAACAGTTGAGGGGTATGCCAAATGCCCCAACAAACACTAAATACAAAAAACTATCACCCCAAAAAAAAGGGACTTTTCCACCCCAAAACAAAAAGGGCAGCCCACAAAAAGTAGCTTAGCCACACTGTCTTTAAATGCTCAATGCCCTTTCCCACAGCCTTTGGGGTTTTTCCCTTAAAGGGAAAACGGGAAATTGCCAATTTGAAAATGTGGGCCCCAAAAATTGAAGTTGTTTTGTGTTTTAAAACCCTAAAAACTCCCTTCATTTTGAAAGAATTGGAAAATTTTACTATGACCCCTCCCAATTTGATTCCTCAGAGGGGCCAGCCCAAAAAGAACCCCACATTAAAGGTTTAGACAGAGGAAGAGATCTCTCTAATCACCCAAACGCCCCAAACCCCCACAAAAAAAAATTCCCATAAATCCCCAAAAGGGCTGCCCCAACAGAAAAGGGCCCCTGAAAAGGGGAAGTCTTTTAGTATTTTATATTTGGGTAAAAGCACAATGTACTGTAAGACAAAACTGTTCCAGTGTATTGTAGAGGCGATCAACCATATAATTTTTCAAGAGTCTAGTGGGACTAAAAAAGAGTGTAAAAAAATAAGTCTAATAAAAATCCATAAAAAGTCTCTCTTTTCCTATTTATCATGTAAAAATTGTTAATAGTAATAAGTTGGTAAAACATGGTATTGCTTTGTGTTCTAACCTATAGAATAAGTTAACGGAACTTTTGCTGCACAGTAAACGCCATAAAAATTTTTAACCCCAAACAGATTTGTGTTTTTTTTCCCATTCCATTTTAAAAAAACAATTTTTAAAAAATTTCTTACATGACAGAAAAAAACAAACCCCTTTTAGAAAAAAAAAAAACCAAATTCCCCCAAAAAAACCCCTAACCCCTACAGAAATTTTTTAAAAATTAAAAAAAAATTAAAAAAAAAAATGTTCCCCATTTTGGGGACTTTTAAAAGCAACTCAATGGGAAATTTTGGGCCATAAATGTTTGAAAACTGTGGGTCCCCCCCCGGGAACCCCACCAAATTTTTAAAATGGGCCCCCAAAAGTTCTGTGCAGAAAAAGAAGTGGTGGGCAGCATGACACCCCCTAATCTTAAAAAATTTAATTTCCCCGGGTTCAGGCGTGTCCCATCACCCCGGCTGTGCTTGGAAGTCCCATAGAACAAAGCGGAGACTGCTGTGCACACACGATCACCTTTTTGGGTCTCAACAGTGCTTTTTCCCCATCCCCAAAATTAGGGAAAATGGAAATAATTTTTTAAAAGGGAAACTTAGGGGAAAGGGGATGAAAAAAATAAAAGAAAAAAACAAAAAAAAATTGGGCTACCCCCTTAAGGCCCATCACACAGTACACTGAAATTGAATGTAGTTTAGGTTTTTGATTTAAAAAACAAATTTGGGGTTTTGGGAAACACAAAAAGAATTGCTATGATAAAGGGGAGTTTTAAGTAGCTTTCCGTTTAGGCGATAATAGGGGATTTTTAAGGACAATTCTAAAAAAATTTTCCATTTTTTTAAAAAAATAGTTTCCAGTTTTAAAAACAAGGGTCTTTTTTTTTCCCGAAAAGCACAATTTTGAAGTAAATTGAGCTGAAAATTTTCAGGCACAGCCGGGGGCCCGGAAATGTCAAGGTTTGGGAAAAAAGTGGATTTTAAAGGAAAATATCTTAGATAGATTTGAAAATTTTTTTCTTTTTTTTGAAATTTTTTATGATTAAATTTTTTAAAGTTTAAAAATTTTCTTTTTCAAAAAAGCAGGGCAGACTTTTATAACCCCATAGCAAAAAAAAAAAAAAATTTTTTTGGTTATTCAGTAAAAAATTTAAATTGAAAAAAATGGTCAATTTTCTTAGGGTTTTAGATAAAAAAAAGGGAAACAAACGGAAAAAATTTAAGAAACATTAAAATTCTACCTTTTAAAGATTTAAATTTTGCTAATACAGCAATTTAGGGTAAGGAATTTTTTAATAATAAGTGGGGCCCAAATGAATGTTTTTAACCCTAGTGCCCCCATAGGTTAGGGTGTAAAAGGTTTTTTTGAAACCCGGGAATGCCCCCACAGGCAAAGTACTGAAAAAAACCCCTAGGGGAGGCCCAAACCCATTTTATTTATCCCACATAAAAAACCCAGTTTTATTTCATTGTTGTCCAACTCCATCGGCATAAAAGGGAAAATAAAATAACAAATATATATATGTTATCTCCATTTTTCCCTTTAAAAAATTTTGAGTTGCCCCTACCCTTAACTGTATTTCAGTTAGTATAAAAAATTTTTTCATTTTGGAAAAAAAATTTTGGGAACAGATAATGGGGTTTATAAAATTAAATGGGAAAAAAAAAAGACCAGGCTGGTCAAGTGCCCAACCCTATAACCCTACGTGTTAAAAACTAAAGGAAGATGAAACCCCCTTTTTAAAACCCCCCCATTTCCCCTCATAATAGAAAAAAAAATTCCTTAGGACCAACCCAAAAAAATTTTTGGGACAACGTTGCGTTTTGGAAACTAGCACCCATAATATTTGTAATTTTTTTTTAAAAACAAAGGCATAGGCCCTTCTTGTTTAAATGAATTATTCATCAAAAATTTTTGGAAACAATTTTTTTCATACTCTCACACTCGTAGGGCTTTTTTTTAACATACGTTTTCACTCCGGTTACAACGCTCTTTAATTATCTCGGGGACTAAACCCCGAGGACCCAGAGACGGATCAAAACAATTAGCAGGGGTTTTTATCACTGGGGGTTGAGAGATTGCGCGGGGTTTTCCCCCTTGTGTGGCCCCATTTTTGGGAAAGTATTGCATTTTTCCAATTCTTTTCAAGGGGACCGACTTCGCTATGGAAACACGCACGGGGGAATCTCTCGGGTGAACCCCGCTGGTTTTCCCTCTTTTGTTTGCGTAATAATCTCACTGCAAATTGTTTAATCCGTTTTGGGGCCCGGGTCCGGGCCCTTCCCAGAGACGGACTAAAAAGGTTTGTAAACGGATTAAAAACCCGTGTAAAAACCCCTTTGAAAATATTGGATTTTTAAAGATCGGTGAACCCATCTTTTTTTTCAAAATGTGGGGAAAATCCTTGTTACATGTTTTGGTTATAAGAACCTAGGGCATTTTAACCAGGGGGGGTCCTTAAAAACTAAAAGTTTGGGGGGTAAACCCGTGTTTGGAACAAAAGGCTTACAGAAACTTCCCAAGAATATTACTAGAGATCCCCAATGAGCATCAAATTTCGGGGGGGCCAATGCAGGTAGAGCAGGCGGGACAATGAAAAGGACAAGGGCAAATCGTAGTTAGGAACAATGCTGATTTAAGAGGGTTTTCTCACCAAGCTATTTAAAAACAGAGAAAAGCCAGTTTTCAGACCTATTTCCTGGTAAAATGTGGGGGGTTTCTGAAGATGTTAGCAGAAAATGTATGTTATAGTGAATGAGTGCGGGGGGTTTTGAAACTGTGTGAAAAAGGTTACAAGCTCTGAAACGTGCAGATTTTTTTCAGCCATGTAACCCTACTTCGTGGAAAGATTTTTCAGTGCAGTGCAAATCCTTTTTTGTTTGAGTACAATTTTTTTAAATGGGTGAAATCATTTTAAAAATTTTAATGTTTAAAATAGAAAAAAATTTTGTTTTAAAAAAAAACCCAAAAAACAATATTGGAAAACCCCCTTTAAATTAATGTTTTTTAAAATAGAAAGAATAGTGAAAAACAAAATTTTATGATATAAAAAATTTTAATTATAAAAATTTGGGGGAAATACAAAAAGGGCAAAAGGGGAGTTTTAGGACCCCTTGGGGGTACTTTTTGTGGCTTTAAAGGCCCTTGTATTTTGTCTTTGTATGGGACCCCAGCGGGTTCATTTAGTTTTTAATTTCCACAAAATTGCTTTTTCCAAGTCAAAAAGGGTTTCCTTTACTGTAAAAAAAAACCACAGTTTTTTCATATTGGAAAGTGCTGCAGATTATGTTTTTGATATATTAATAAGAAATAATAATTACAATAGAGTAACCACTTAACACAAAACTGTGTATTGATGACGTTGCACATAATGACAAACATTGACTGATTTTTTTTTAAGAATTGCAGACAATAAAGGCAATTAAGATAATGTAGAAAAACAAAGGGGGTTGGACCTAAAGACTTGCCCCGTATCGGTGATGGGCAGGTGCACGCATTCACTTGAAAGTACATGGATCATAAATATTTTTGGGTTAAAGGGGTTTGAATATCCGTGTAAGGCAGAAAATTTGTGGATTGTTAAAAAGGGTAAAAAAAAAAGCATCAAATAATCAGCATTCTATGAAAAGCTTTTAATTTTTTGTTTTCAGATTATTTTAAATTTCCCAAAAAACAAATGTTTTAAAAAACAAAAACAAATTTTCTATAAAAAAAAATTAAAAAGACTTTTCTAGTTTTTCGGGAACAATCTCAAAAAATCCCATTAATCTTTTACCAGTTTTTGATAAATTTTGACTATGTTTTTTTAAAAACACGGGACAAAAAGGGGTTAAATTCCCCCCATTTTCATTGAGGGCCAATATCAAAAGGCTTGGGCCAACAAAGAAAAAAATTTCAAAACCCCCCCGGGGCCCACCTTTATTCAAAAATGATCTTCAAAAACCTTATTTTTTAAACCCAAATTAGTGGTCGGATCTCTCCTATTAATTTCAGTGGAATTTTTCCATACACCGAAGTGTTTGAAAAAATTTTCCCCAGGGACCTGTTCTCAAGTAGGGAAGAAACCACAGGTGGGACCCAAAAATCACACACTTGTTTTGGCAACTCCTGTAGTTATGAAAAAAGGGCAAAAAAGATGGAGTTTCCCCTTTTAAGGAGTTTTGGGGAATTGAAAATTTCTTCAAATTTTCAGCAATATTTAATGAATAGAATATAGTTATAAAAAAAAAGTATCAGTTTTAAAACTCCCCAAAGGCAAAATATAACTGTTAATATTAAATCCATTTAAAAAATTCAAAAATTATTCCTATATTTTGCAAACTGTCTGGACACATAGGTCACAAAAGACTACGGATAGATTGAATTAATGTAATATGTAGCCAGAATAACCAGTGCACTTCAAAAACAAGAAACAGAAGTTTATATACTTACGGTTACTTGTATTAAGACCACAGTCTTCTTCACCAACCGAATTCTCGATTCAGCAAAGCCATTGAACCAGAGGCCTGAGCCAAAGAACAAAACAAGCATCTGGTTCTGCCCCTATATCTTAATCTATCCATCTGCTATGAGCTAATTGGGAACGGGGTCATTACCCCGAAAAGGGCCGCCCTGTCAGAAACTAATTCTGGCCCTATGGAGACCCTGCAATCTCCCTAACAGTCCTTGGCTGGATAAATCCCTTCTATAGAAATTATAACCTATGGAGGTAAGCAATATAAAGCATATGCTCAGAAATACTGACGTATTTCCCCCTCTCACGCCAAAAAAACATGCCCAAGAGGGTTCCTCAGGGGAGGTAGGTCATATGAGTTGACAATGCTGATATAAATTACACTCACTGTCAATGCAGTCACCAGCTAGGATGAGTCCGGGCTGCCATCATTGGCTATAAGACGTCCAAGGTGTCCCAACAGATTGGGGTTAGTGGCTCTACTTTTTAGTGATGTATTTGCTCCCCCCACTTAACTCCAAAATAGCATAATGAGGTGTACAGGGGATCATAGAAGGAACTCACCAATGTTCTCAATACAGTCCAGGCTGTTCAGTGTCTAGTCGGCGCTGCAGCATATGTGCCAAGCACATCGGCACACTCTGTACATGCATTCGGTCTTACTGTGCACATGTGCGTGCCTCGCTCCGTTCTGGTGTGCCTGGTAACTACGGCAGTTGGCACCCTATAATCACGCAGGTGCAACCCAGCACTAATACAATACGCAGACATTTGCCCACCAGCATCCAATAACTACAAAGCAAGCATCCTCAGTGTACATACATGTTATTAACCCTAGCAGAATGCTAGTGGAATAATGCCTATATAAATACCGTAAACATAAAAATAAATGTAAAATGTCCCTGATTATGTGTAAACCCCTCAAGTCGACAATATACACTTAATTAGCCTTGTACGTAGATTCAGAAGAGCAAGGGATTAATGTAGAACCAGTCAATACTCCCAGATAGAATAAGGAGTTAAAACCCCTATAGTAAGCTGGTAAGGAGATAGAATAAGGAGTTAAAACCCCTATAGTAAGCTGGTAAGGAGTATATTAGATGGGAATGGGAAATTGTACTCCTCAAGAACGGGAATCAATTATTGTCCTACCATTATATCAACTCCTAACAAGTAGAACCATAATCTATAAAGCAATGATATACTGCTATGGAAAATAATATACATGCCTGAGAAGATAATCAACCTTTCCATTCTGTCCCAATACCTCAAATAAATACTGCACTTTCTATACTGCCCTCAAATTCTTAGCTAAGACATCCAAAACATAGGGATTCGTTCAGACCCTTAGGTTGTAATGTGCTGAGGCGATTAATCCATTCTGCCTCTTTTCTGAGACATTAGGGCGACATGTCAGAAAAGTGGAGTTTCCACACCAGTTTTAGGGGCATTAAATCTGTGTAAAGTGCGCCAGAAAGTCTGATCATTTCCAAAAACTGGCATCAGGTACACCTTGCATAAAAAACGTAATGCACCTAAAAAGGCGAATCGCGTCAAAAAAAGGCGCATAGCGCCTAAAAAGGCAAATCGCGCCAAAAGATGCGCATTGCGCAAGTCACGGCACATAGCATATCATTGGTGGTATATGTAATGCGCCTATCGAGGCGCATAACATATGTAATGCGCCTCAATAGGCGCATTGAGTGACGGGGCGGACAGTGCACCATATTTAGGCGCATTACAAAGTGAAATGCCCGACATATAATGCGTCTAGTTTTAGTGTACGACAGTTCATTTACATAGAGAATATGGTGTCAAAATTGGTTTTGCCGCAAAATAGACCAAAAAACTGGCGTTGGCGTGTTGGGACATGTCGCCCTTAGTGTTAATGTCACCCTTTCTTTCAGATGTCCTCACCCGTCCACTACCAGTAAAGACATTGTTCATTATTGTTTATTTCCAGTATTGGACAAGGTTACCTGGGTTTCACCCATGTAGCTGATTCTTGGGTCCCACCCATGAAGTTGATTTTGAGGGCCCTCCCATGGAATTGATTCTTGGGACCCACTAGTGGAGTTAATTCTAGAGGCCCACCATTGAAGTTGATTCTTGGGGCACACCTGTGGATTTCATTTGTGGGGCCCCCTGTTGAGCCTACAGCTGCTGTGCATGACTTTTGCACTCTGCCTCTCTTTCTCTTTCTTTTTTCCTAAAAGGCAGCCCAAGACCTGCCATGCTCATAAGCCCATCAAGAGTTTCCCATGCTCCTCTGAGGACCAGTTTGAGACTATTTATTTAAATTCTGGCTGACTAACTACATAAAGGATCTCTTGGCTCCTCCTCCTCATCCTTTCCCTTAAAACAAGGAGTAACACAGTTCTTAGTTCTATCCCCAATGCTGTCTGCAGTCTACATGCTATCGGTAAGTAAAATAATCTATATTTTTTGTAAAAATAAATTTTATTTACATATAATCAAAATGATGATGCCCTACTATACCTGTCCTGTAAGACTAGAGGCAATGAGCCATTGCCAGCTACAAATTCCTGCTTAGCTAAACTCCTGGAATGAATTCATGCCAGTTGTATACAATTGTTCTTTAGGTTGGACGACAAAGCCTAACAGCAATGTGGCAACTTGCACATCCAGTAATTGATCATTTTCCTCCCAGACTGCACTTTGAGTCACTTATGCAAAAAACCTATTACGACTGTTTATTGTTGATGTATATAGTGCACCTCTGTCACGTGTTTTAATAGATGCTGATAAAGGTGAAAGGTAGAAACTAAAGGACAATGTTTTCCCAGACAGATACAACAATGCTTCTGTATAATATAAAGTCACTGCATTCTCTTTTTACACAATAAATTGCTTAGTAAATGCGGTAGCTGAATACATGGCACTCTCTGGCATTTCACATGAATGTATTGTACATTTTACATGGCATGAAGCCTGTCCTTCATATTAATATTACCTTTTGTTCTCTGTTCAGCTTTATTTTATGTCAACTCAAAGAGGTTTCCAGCTGTGTTTTTAGTTAGTGCTCTCTGTCTATGACTTTAAATTATCATTTCCCTCAGTAACATTGTAAACACTAGATAAAAAAAAAAAAGAAAGGATCACTGTTGGGTTCCAGCTATGGAGTATATTGTACAATGTTCAGTGTGATATATATTGGTACATATGATACACCTGATGGGATTACATGCCCAGTTATACAAAGTATGTATGTATTTATCCTTGTGTAAATTGAATTTATAAAATCCGCTTATTACTTTTCTGCCTCTTTGCAAAGATTGTGATTAAGGTCCTGTCAGCAGCACAGTGATGGGCATTTCTCCACCCTGCAGAAAGATAGGACAGATAGAATTGTGAATAGTATGGTGTATATATTGGATCCCTAGTATCCACCCCTTAGTGTTGTTTAGTACAGACTATCCAAATAGGGACGGATCCTTGTGCCACTGAAAGCACTAATTTACACTGGAATCACAAGCTTCCGTTATGCTCTCAGTTTGCATGTGCCTTGAGAAATTAAGAGCTAGACTCTGATGGTTTGCTATTACAATGGTTTTAGTGAATCCTTTGCAGGTACTCAAAGGCCTTTCAAATACATGTAGCTATCAGTGCATTCATGATATTTATCACTAACACTTGGTTAGTCTAACCCTAAGGGTGCTTTCACACAATGCGTTTTTGGTGCGTTTTTTAATGCGTTTTTTGCACAAGAAGGCACAACAATTAATGCTGTACATTGCTGCACAAAAAAAGCGGCAAAAAAATCGCAGTAAAAATCATGATTTTTGCCACTTTTTTGTGCAGCAATGTACAGCATTAATTGCTGTGCCTTCCTGCACAAAAAACGCATTAAAAAAACCGCACCAAAAATGCACTGTGTGAAAGCACCCTAACAATTTTAATAGATTTATCATAACTGAGGATCACAACAATCTTTTTCTTTCTTAAATGACATAACATTAACCATATATCACGAGATATTCAGAAGAGAATTAAGTAGTGCTGGAGGTTGACTATAAAAATATATGACACTTGGGCATAACCACTATCTTAATGTCATAGTTTATTGCACATCAAACATACAGTTTTTTTGTATGTTTGATGTGCAATAAACTATGACACTGAGATAGTGGTTATGCCCAAGTGTCATATATTCTTATAGTTAACCTCCAGCGCTACGCAATTCTCTTCTTAATATCTCGTGATATATGCTCTCCGTGGACCCTGTTGTGCGAGGGATTCCCGTGCTGAAGAGATCTGTTGGCTGCTGCCGGTGGGGAAACAATCTATTCTTTAAGTGTATATATGCGTTGTACAATCTATTGGATATTTGAAAAACTTTACCGCACAGAGTGCGCTCCTGTCCCTATTCTTTGTTTCTAGCACTTCTATCCCTACCAACATTAATCATGAATTACATTTTTATGTTTTCATATAAATGAAGTTAACATAACAGCCTATACATAACACATGGTATTAGTGTCTAATCTGTGTTAATTGAACAAATCTCTGAATTTAAGAGCATCATTTCTAATCTCAGGTAAATAAATTTGTTGTACCGTTAAAAAAACAACTTTCTTTTTCTCCAAGGTGGACTCCATAAACACCGCTGAGAGGAGAAAAAAACGAAATGGCTTCATTTCAGAGAGAAACGCATCAGAGCCGCCAACTCTTGTGAGATTCATTTCCATACTGCTAAAATTATAGTTTTATATTCTAGAGAGCTATAACACTACAAATAGATAAAGTTCATGTACAATTTGTTGTAAAGAATAAAATCAAAAATTATGTATATCTCCTAAACATGTATAAACAATGCATACGACTTATGACTAGGTAATGAGTGGTTAAAGTAACAAACTTAGAAAAGATACAAAAATATCACTATTAAAAATATTAGAATTATAAATAAAAATCAGTATGGATTACAAAGCGCACAATGACTGGACGATTTGACATTTGGAAATCTATACAGAAACCAGGAGATCTGTAACCACAATTCTTAAAAACTTGACCCACAAATGAAATAAAATTCTCTAAATTTTCAGGTATATAGCTATGTTCACATCACTTTATGTAAACAGGTTCAGGGTAAGTGCTGTAAAAGCTCCAGGGCATATGTTGACATATTCACAGGCTCCCATTTACCCAGTGAAGGCCAAAATAATGTCCTTCCAGTTAATACATGGACTTGTATGCATTTGCATTCTTTTTTTTGCTTAGGTTGTTGTTTAGGGAAGTTGTTTAGGGAAGCACAGCAGACTGCACTTACTGTACAGTGGGCCACTGGGAGGAAACTGTTTTTTTTTTTTTGTTTTTTTTTTATTGCAGCCCCATGTGCCGCTGCTCAGCTATATAATGGCATGTGTCAGAGCCTAATAGTGGAAATATATATAGAAACAAATGACACCAGCGCTAACTCTTCTATATGTCTCCCAACTAAATGTAGCAACTTTCCAGAAAATAAAATAGCTCAACAATCACTGTTGATTGAAGCAATGGTGAACACCTGATCCAGTGGTTAGTCCACAATCAGCTCTTCTACCCTAATCAACTCCGTATATCACAACTAAAGGTCGTTATAAAATACACATAAAAGCACCAAAAATTACAAGAACTCTTGCAACGTACTAAAGCTCTTTCCATAAAATGCGTCCGATCGTATTTATATCCACAGCGATCCACTTTACTGACAAAGTAAGGAATGGAACGTTCGTGTTCAAATTAACAAGAGCTCCGGCCGGCAGCGCTCAGATATCCAACACGTAAAAACTAACTGGCAGACGAAGGGTGACGTCACCTAGACTTACAGATGGCTTGTCCAATTATAAAAGTACCAACGCGTTTCGGAAGAAATCACGGTCTCCTTCATCAGGGCTGCATTGGAATTGCCAAGCTAGCATTAAACCATCCCTTTCTTTCTTTCAGTTTAGATGAAAGCGATTAGATGTAAATATAAAAACTTTTATCTTTATTTTTCAAATATAAAAAAAAAAATAATTTTTTACTAAATGCTCACTAGCATTATATAATCCTTAAAAGTAATAAATCCCAAAAGATACAATTAATAATAATAGTGATAATCCCTAAATAAATCCTTAAAATATACAATATATGCAAGTACCATCATGCATTGTGTTCTTATTTAAAATGCAAATTATTTCAATGTCAACATTAAGGCCATTTGGTAACATGAGTATTTAAATTAAAAATCCATTTTGTTTCTATCCTAGACATTTACCAATAAGATCCCTTTCTCCATCCTAATTTAACTTGTTCAATTCCAAAAAATTTTAAATTTTTTAGGGATTTCTCATGCAGGTGACAAAAATGTCTGGATAGTGGATGGCCTAAATACCCTCTCTGAATGTTATAAAAATGTTCTCTCAAACGAACATATAATGGACGTTTTGTCCTACCTATATAATTTTGTCACATGGGCATATTATCGCATATATTACATATTTGGTTTGACATGTATATGATCTTTAATTTCAAAACGTTCGAAGTAGTTCCATTACTAAAATTTAAAGTTTTACTTTTATTAGCATGGCAACGTCGGCATGCATAACAATGCCCACATGAGTAAAAACCGGACCGTTTTATATGGTTATTTTCCACCAGGTAGTTCCTGTGTCAATACCATTACTGCTGGTGTTTTTAACTAAAGGGTTTTGACCATATTTTTAACCGTAGGTGATATAAAATTACCTAAATTTCCTTGCTTTCTTAAAAATAAATCTAGGATTCTTTGACAAAATTCTCCAATAATTTTATCCTTTTTTAAAAAAGACCAATGTTTATAAAATTATGTTTTAAAAAATGTTGTATGTTCATGATATGAGTTTTTAATAGGGAGTTTGGTATTTGTTGTTCTATTATATTCTCCTCCTTATAGTAGTTTTATATTCCTCTTATTTTTTTGTTTATTTAAAAGTACTTCTTGCGGGATCTTCTTTATTTTTTCCTTAGTTGCTTCGAAACCCTCTTTATTGTATCTTACTTAAAATTGGGAGCATAATTTATCTGCTTCTTCCTCGGGTCTCTGTTTTGTACAGTTCCGTTTAATTTCTCAAAAATTGGCCCATCTCAAACATTCCAAAGGGCCAATTTTTGAGATTTAACGGAACTGTACAAGAACGAGAGACTATGAGGAAAAAGCAGATAAATTATGCTCCCAATTTTTAAGTAGAGGTTTACAATAAAGAGGGTTTCGAAGAAACTAAGGAAGAAATAAAGAAGATCCCGCAAGAAGTACTTTTAAAAAAACAAAAAAAAATGAGGAATATAAAAACTGCTATAGAGGAGGAGATTATAATAGAACAACAAATTAGCCAAACTCCCTATTATAATCAGTATCATGATCAATAAAATTTTTTAAAAAACATAATTAATAAACATTGGTTTCTTTTTTAAAACAGGATAAAATTTTTGGAGAATTTTTGTCAATAGAATCCTAGATTTATTTTAAGAAGCAAGGAATTTAGGAAATTTTTATAGCACCTAGGGTTTAAAAAAATATGGTCAAACCTTCAGTTAAAAACACCGGCGTAATGATTGACCAAGGAACTACCTGGTTGGAAAAAAAACCATATAAAACGGTCCGGTTTTTACTTGTGGAATTGTTATGTATCCCGACGTTGCCATGCTAATAAAAGTAAAATTTAAATTTTAGTAATGGAAACTACTTCTGAACGTTTTGAAATTTAAAAGATCATATTACATGTCAAACCAAATATGTAATATATGCGATAATATGCCCATGTGACAAAAGTTTTATAGGTAGGACAAAAACGTCCTTATATGTTCGTTTGAGAGAACATTTTTATAACATTCAGAGAGGGTATTTAGGAATTTCCACTATCCAGAACATTTTTGTCACCTGCAGGGAGAAATCCCTAAAAAATTTAAATTTTTTGGAATTGAAACAAGTTAAATTAGGATGGGAGGAAAGGGGATCTTATTGGTAAGATGTCTAGGATAGAAAACAAAATGGATTTTTAATTTAAATACTCAGTTACCAAAAGGCCTTAATGTTGACATTGAAATATTTGCATTTTTAAATAAAGGGAAACAATGCATGATGGTACTTGCATATATGTATATTTTTAAGGTTTATTTAGGGATTATCACTATTATTATTATTGTATCTTTGGGGATTTATTACTTTTAGGATTATATAATGAGTGGCATTTAGTAAAAAATTATTTTTTTTTTTTATATTTTGATAATAAAGATTAAAAGTTTTTATTTTTTACATCTAATCGCTTTCATCTAAACTGACAGAAAGAAAGGGATGGTAGTTAATGCTAGCTTGGCAATTTCCAATGCAGCCTGATGAAGGAAGCGTGATTTCTTCCGAAACGCCCTTGGTACTTTTATATTTGGACAAGCCTCTGTAGTTAGGTGACGTCACCTTAGTCTGCCAGTTAGTTTTTACGTGTTGGTTTTCTGGCGCTGCCGGGGCCGGAGCTCTTGGTTAATTTGAACACGAACGTTCCATTCCTTACTTTGTCAGTAAAGTGGATCGTGTGGATTATAATACGATCGGACGCATTTTATGGAAAGAGCTTTTAGGTACGTTGCAAGAGTTCTTGTAATTTTTGGTGCTTTTATGTGTTTTTTAAAGACCTTTAGAATGTGGAGATACGGAGTTGATTAGGGTAGAAGAGTGATTGTGGACTAAATACTGGATCAGGTGTTCACCATTGCTTCAATCAACAGTGATTGTTGAGCTATTTTATTTTCTCGAAGTTGCTTTCATTTGTTGGGAGACATATAGAAGTGTTAGCGTGGTGTCATTAGTTACTATATATAATTGGTAAATTAAGTTTGGGAAATAGGCAGAGTAATCCCTTGACATTTTTTCAGCAGCTCTCTCTTATATTGGCGCTTGTGCTTTATACTTTTTACTAATAGTGGAAATATACATTGGAGAATATTCCTGAAGCTAACGTCTGATGGAAGGCTTGGTTTTAATGATCTAGAGAAATTTTTATATTTTATTTACAAATCTGTCAATCATGTAATATAAATAAAAAGAAACACATCATAAATGGTGCACACCCAAAATGACACATATATAAATCTTTATTAACTCCTTACAAACAAGTGATGTATGGATATTTCCTCATGCCGGTGAGGAGCTATGGAACAGACTCACATGCCTTTTCAGATCCAGCAGTGGCGGGTGCTGGCTGATTATTGTAGCTGACACCCGCCGCTAACAGCAGGGTCTAGCTGGCCCAACCCCTGACTTAAAATTTTTTTTGACCCCGAGCAGCTCTAAAATGAATCCCCGCTCTGTTTTTCCTCCCAACCCCCCTCCCTTCAAACCTGTGACGATATCGTGGGTTGCCGATTGGTTACCTCAGGAAGGCTTCCATATCCACCCTGTTGGCATTCTTGGTACACTTTTTTTCTGCATTAATTATGTATTGCAGAAGGGTGTACAAGCAGTCAAGTACCCTAAGGGACTGCTTGTATACGTTAAAAAAAGTTTTAAAAGTATAAATATTAAAAGTTTAAATCTCCTTTCTTTTGCTATTTTATAAATAAAAAATTACACGTATTTGGTATCGCCATGTCCAATCTTTTAAGATATAACTTATCTATTTAAAAATATTTTTTGGGTTGTTTTTAATAACTTCTTGCCTTCACAGCACCTCTATTCTGTACCCAAAGGCAATCCACCCTCTGAAACAGCCTCTCATGGAGTGGTTTATGGGGTTGTACAGAGGACTGAAAACAACCATCAAAATGAGGTTGTTGTGTATGAATGGTCCTCCCATCAACTGAAAGAAGAAATGAATTACATCAAAGATGTAAGTTTAGTTGACCATATGTGTATGTTATAATCAACATTGATTGTTCAGCTACGCTAGCCTTCCATTTTGATTAAAATCTCTTTTAAAAATTTTTGGGTATTTTGAACGAGATCCATTTCAATTTAATGCAGAAATGACCTAACGCTAACATTGTTGTTTTAATAATAGTTTTGTTATGCTTTTTTATTTGGTAAATATGATTTTATACCAGTCATATTTTGCATATAACTTATTAGTTACATTATTGCAGCATGCATAGATTCATTGCATCCTGTTTTTTACTTTCAATTTTTCTTTGTTTAATGTCTATTTATGATTAACCAACCCTATGACAAGAAATTGCCTTTAAAACGAAGATCAATATATGCATTTTCTTTTGTAACTCATACAGCAACAATTCTCTAAAATTAAAGTAGCAGCATTAGACTGCAAATGCATATGCAGATTGATCTGAAGCTTTTTGAGTCCAACCCAAAACTGGATCAAGCAAAGAGGAGAAGTATCTCCATTATACTTTTTATTCCTTTTTAATCTACTTTGGCTTTAGCTAAAAAAAAATACATTAAAAAACTAAGCCAAAAACTGTATGTGTGATTCCAAAATCTTAAAAAAAGGGAAAACTGGAAAATTATGAGATTTTTAGTTATAAAAAATTAGTGGTGTCCCCCACTTGTTCTCCGCTTTTGTTTTAAACAGCTCTCTGCTTGCTAAGAGTTTCACAACAGCTGGAAAGCTGAGGTTGGAGACCACTGGCTCAATTTCTCAATTACGGAATGAGTAACTGATACTAAGCAGTCTTGTTTTTTTGAGATCTTCCAATTATTTTAGTTCATAAAACCAATCTGCTTTTCTTGACCTAATGAATATTTGAATTGTATTGCACTGCAGGTAAGAGTGACCTTGGAAAAGATAAGAGAGAGAATGTTTGGAGAATATGATGATATGAAAGAGAAGATTAACAAAACCAGAAAAATGCGGTAAATCTAAAAAATTTCACATTTACGGGAAAATTTAAAAGGCTTTTACTGCATGGCTAAAAATGGTCTTCATCCATAATTGTTAAACGAGTCTTCTACCTCTATAATAACTTTGCTCGGTGATTTTGTCAAAGTAAAAACAAACAAAAAAAAATACTCATCCATTAACATTATCCTAAATCACCAATAACCATTATCTTAGGAGGCTAATTTATGATTGGAATTTATTTATTAAAACATAAAAAAAATGTTTTGTGTTTCTGGCATTTATATATTTGGCAGGTTTCTCATGTATGGCTTCTAGGGGTAAAAAAACAAACAAAAAAAACCAAAACCTTGCAACCTCTTTTTATTGAAAAAAAACTTGCGGCAAAAAAACCAACAAAAACGCTATGTAGGACTGCAGTCATTTATGGTAAAATGTGCATGGTACAGGGACAATTCTGTATAAAATAAAACCCTTGGGGTGCATGATAAACCCGGGGCTGCGCTAGAAATTCGGGATAAAAAAAATCTGAGTAAAATCAGTTCTATAGATGTTTAAAAACGGTGTCCCCAAAATTTTTGGGCGTGATAAGTGCCTCGGTACCGTGCCAGAGACACTTTTTACCTCACCAGAACAGTTAGAACAGCCAGACCAACTTAAAGATGGTCTGCCTGAGCCAGGCTTGTTGTATTGGCACCACACTGCGCCTGAATGTATGACCTGCAGAAGAACAGGTTCACACATTCAGGCGCAGTTATACACCTAAAGCGATTTAGAAGATCATCACCCCAAAAATTTATAAATGTCGCCTTAGACTGGATTTTAGTAAATATCTACAAATCAAACTACTGTGATATGAATCTAAAAATAAGACTTGGAACATGTTTTAAAATTTAAATCAATTCATTTTATTAGATATAATTTTAAATTTAAAATGCAAGCTTAAAAATGGTGGGTGGGGTCATCCCTCATCTGTTCAAATAACATTGGAGAAATGGGATCGGTAGGTTGCGTCTCTTTCCCTTTTGCATTTTATATCTAATTTGATTTTAACGGGGGTTTACTTTGGTTTTCTATATTTTTTTTGTTGGAACTGTTCAATTTATTGCTATGATATATTCAGTATTGGACTCAGATGATGAAGTGTTCAAACACCAAGCAAAAGTAATATCCAAACGATTAAAAGAAATAAGATATCATCAGGGGATTATAAATCAATCTTCAAATAAGACAGGTAAACTGTCACAGGTTGAATGTTTATCAAAATATTCTATATCGCACCTAAAGAAACAAAATAAAGAAAAAAAAGAAAAAACTGAAGAAAGAGAAAAAAAAAAGAGGGAACTTAGAATATAATTGTAACTTTATTACATGTATTGCAAACTAGTCAATCTACATCTCCGGCCCCCCGATTCGCTTCTCTTCTCCCCCGGATCCTGACTGTCTGTCGTCCATATCCTCCCCTTCTTCTCCCCCGTCTCCTAAAACTAAAAGTGGAGAAAACTCAAATCATCATCTTCCCACCCTCCCACTCCCTCCCCCACCTGTCTCTCTATCACAGTCAAACTTACTCTTCAAAGCTCCCCAAGTCCCCCTGCCTTGGGTAACCCTTGACTCCAATCGTCCTTCAAGCGCCCAATCCCAAACCTACCCCCGCCTGCCCCCTCCACCTGAAAAACATCTCTCGATCCCTTCATTTTTTAACTTCGAAAGCAAAAAATGCTGGTCCTGCCCCCGTCACCCCCACGCCCAGACTACTGCAACATTTCTCTGTGGCCCCCCAGCTAGCACCCCGCTCCCTCCAAAACCATCCTTAACCCGTGCCCGTTTTGATTCACTTTCTCCTCGCTATCCCCCGTCTCCCCTCTGCAAAACCCTTCACTGGCTTCCCATTGCCCAGCAAATCCAGTTCAAGTTAATAACCTTGACCTACAAGGCTCTCCATAACCTCTCCCCTCCATACATCTCTGCCTTAGTCTCCAGATATCTCCCCTCACGCAATCTCCGCTCCTCACAGGACCTTCTTCCGCTCTCCCCGTGTCAAACTCCTCACATAACTGTCTCCAAGACTTCTCCCATGCTTCCCTCATACTCTGGAGCTCACTGCCCCAACACCTCAGACTCTCCCCCACTCTCACCAGCCTCAAAAGCAGCCTGAAAACCCATCTCTTCAGGATTGCCTATAACCAACAATAACCCTACTGTCACTACACTATCCGAAATCATGTCTGCCCCTCACCTTCTGTCTCTTACCACCTTCCTTGTAGACTGTAAGCCCTCACGGGCAGGGACCTCTCTCCTTCTGTACCAATTGTTAGTTAGTAATTTGTCACCTTTGTACTTGTTTGACCTATATTATGTATGAAACCTGAATGTACAGCGCTGTGGAACCAAGGGCGCTCAAAAATAAATAATAATAATAATAGTCAAATTAGAGAAATTATGCATAAACACTGGCATATATTATGTGAGAACCCCTTTTTAATAGACCAACTACGAAAACAACCTGAAACTACCTTTCGTAGAGCAATAACAATAAAATAACAAATTGCGTCTAGTCGTATTGACAGAACGTTTAACACCAAGAGTTTGCCAAATAAACAAAAAAATCTGATAGGTAGTGGAAGATGTGAACAGAGAGGATGTGGCTCATGTACATCGAATAACCTCACTGATATGTTCTTCTCCAAAAAAACAGAGGAGGAATTTAAAATAAAAGCTCATTTAACTAGCGCTGAGAGTTTTGTCATATACATAGTGGAGTTCCCATGTGGCCTCTAGTACGTGGGACGTACCACTCAACAAATTCATAAACGAATGAATGTGCATAGATATAATATACTCAATAGGTACATGCTGCACAGTGTACCTTGACACTCTGTGGAACATCATGAAGCTGATACGAGGAAGATATCAGTTACGGTACCAGATCAAATATCAGCAGATATGCATAATTTAACAGAATTAGTAAATAAAAAAGAAATGTTCTGGATATTTAAATTACAAACTATTTTTCCTTTTGGGTAAATGAAGCAACAGAAATTATATAGGAAACAGAAACAAATAGAACAAGTAATAAAGATCAGTACTCACTAAATCGGGTATGTCAGATTAGCCCACCTCTTAGAAGTCATTCTTGTGGTATACAAATCCCTTTTTTTTGCTTTCGTAGTTGTAGTATTGGTATCATCTTTTGTATCGGGATCGACGCGTTCAAATCCTTAGCTTTATTGAGCAATAATACTTGGTAATTTTTATTGTGTTTTTAATATAACAAAATAAATTAGATATTTGGAGAGACATTTTATAAGTGGGACCTATAAATAGCCCTTTTACTAATGAGGTTAGAGTATTTTAGAATTTAAATACAGTATTGCTACAAAGTTACACTAATGACATCTAGTAAAGACACAGCTGCTGAGCACATATGTGCTTTTATATACTACTTGGAATATAATACAAAATATAATTCCAATAAGACAATACCTTAATTGTGCTTAAGTTGTTTCTATTAATTATATTATGCTGTTGTTGCGATGTAAACGAACCTGTGTTTTTTGCACAAGTGGTCACAGGGTTTTATTTCACGTGACCATTAATTATTCGAATATAAAAAACATCGCTCTCGGGCAATGTGCTTTAGGACAAACCTGATTAAGTTGTTGTTTATCACAAGGCATTATGGGAAAGGGGCTGAGAAGCCCACAGCGCCCTCTGTTGGTTGTAACAAATCCTCAATTTGCTTTTGACCCACCGAGTCTTGAGAAAGCAAAAAGGATTTTTTAGCCAAGCCAGTATCTCTCATCTACAGACAACGCTGTTTCGGGATTTTTTGTCCCTCTTCAGTGCAGAGTAGAGAAGATACTGGCTGGCTGTGTGGGAGGCATCGGGTAGCTCAGGAAGGGAAGATCTCTCCTTAGGGAGAGCACCGAACGAACGGCTTGTAGAGGGACAAAAATCCCGAAACAGCGTTGTCTGTAGATGAGAGATACTGGCTTGGCTAAAAAATCCTTTTTGCTTTCTCAAGACTCGGTGGGTCAAAAGCAAATTGAGGATTTGTTACAACCAACAGAGGGCGCTGTGGGCTTCTCAGCCCCTTTCCCATAATGCCTTGTGATATGCAGATGCTAAGTAGAGGGCGAAAAGGCAAAACAAAAACTCTACAAGCCGTTCGTTCGGTTTTCTCCCTAAGGAGAGATCTTCCCTTCCTGAGCTACCCGATGCCTCCCACACAGCCAGCCAGTATCTTCTCTACTCTGCACTGAAGAGGGACAAAAATCCCGAAACAGCGTTGTCTGTAGATGAGAGATACTGGCTTGGCTAAAAAAATCCTTTTTGCTTTCTCAAGACTCGGTGGGTCAAAAGCAAATTGAGGATTTGTTACAACCAATAGAGGGCGCTGTGGGCTTCTCAGCCCCTTTCCCATAATGCCTTGTATATGCAGATGCTAAGTAGAGGGCGAAAAGGCAAAACAGAAACTCTACAAGCCGTTCGTTCGGTGCTCTCCCTAAGGAGAGATCTTCCCTTCCTAAGTTGTTGTTTGAAATACAATATCTGTTTTATCTACACAATGAGACCTACGCTTTGACTCTGGAACACACCAATCTGATTAAAAGTGCCTGATCAGATGATTGGAGAACAATTTCTTTGTTTTCCGGTATTTTACTCTGATATCTACATTGTACTTTTTGTATCTATTACTCCATTGTACAATGAATCCATTGTATTTTCTGCACACTTTTTTAAGAGTCTTCTAATGACTTGTAGATTTCAGTTTTATCCTTTCAAAATACTTCAATAAAAAATATGTAAAAAATGAACACACAGAAACTAAAACACTAGTAAATTGCATAGTGTTCCCTACTGCTATGCGTTTCTCTAATGTAGTATAATATGTGGACCTAGTGGTTTCCACATCTTTGTATAATGATAATTTTTAAGCTTGCATTTTAATTATCTTCTAATATAGATGAATTAATTTTGCTCTGTATTTTGCAGTGGTTTGTGTTTTTAGTGGCACAGTTATTTATTTAGTGGTCCATTTCCCACAGGTTTGATATAAATGAGCCTGTAGGTTAACTAAATGAATATCATACATTTTAGCATTTACGAATATCTAGCCAAAACCACTATTAATAGCATATTCCTTTTGTTTTAGGTCTCATCAGCACAACAAGAACTTTTGGAAAAACACACCCAGGCACAAGCTGCAGCCATTGACAGTTTTGGAGATATTAATAGTTCGTTAAATGCTTCATCAATAGAAATGCAGGTATTTTAAATGATTAAAACTAATATAAAGATCGTCCCAAGCAAGACTGGTAAAGGGCATCCCAAATCAATTTGGTAAATTTTGTGGTATTTCTCCAATATGACACAAATGATAACATGTATGCTTTTTGCCGCCCAGGTGCATTTTTTTTGCACGCATTAGTAGCGTAGAATGAGCCTGAATCTATGAATCTACTGCATGTCATAGATTTAGCGCTTTCTAGCTACAATGCAACACTTCTGGCTCAGGTAAACCACTTTTAAAGTGGTTCCAGCAGTAATGTGCCTGGATTTGCCGTACTGAAGCTATAAATGTTTAGCTTCGTACATTTGTAATGCGACACGCCTCCAACACGCCCCCATTCTCAGGTGCATTACAAAGTGCCGCAGGCGCTCTGTAATGTGCCTGATATGGGAGTGCGCATTACACTCTTTAAAGTCATTACAGAGGTTGTCTCGCTACAAAGATTAGCTTTCAACATGTTGGGAACACTAAGTAAAGATGTTTTCCAAATATATTGCATAGTTCTTTTTTTTGTTAAGGAGCTACAAATGATTTTATCACCTTCTGTGCTCTCTCAGGTTCACCAAGTGACCAACCTGTGTACTTCTTCTCCCTTGCTGTCACAGGGGAGAAGAAGCTGTCATGGCAGCTCACAACTTCGGACAATGAGAGCTTGTTTGTTATCTGATCTTTCAGACAAAAGCCAGTAATTACTGCTGTTTACTTTAACTCAGAAGCTTCCCTGGTCCTGACAGCATGAGATTTATTTAATTAGCAGAGGTCTGAATACACAGAGCTCATATGCTAATTACAGACAGCTTGACCAGGAAGTGACAGAGCAAAGCAGCATTATTTCATTCATGCATCCTATGAAACTTTGAGATGCGACAACCCCTTTAAAGTCATTGGAAAGGACTGAAAAAGTTTAAATTGCTTTCTGTGCTGTGATATCATGGTGCGTTATCTGTCAGATTTATCTTTGTTACATATATGTATGAGAATTCTTGGGAATTTATGGTTACTAACATTAATTTAGAATGAATATCTGGGAATGTGTCTGATTGACAGTAGAAGTTGAAAGGATTTTTTTTTAGTTATCTCTCTGAGAAATTAGCCTACGCTGGGTGGTTATTCCTTAGAATAAACTATGGCGTCTTAGCTTAAAAGGTTACAATCGATTGAAAATACATTTTTCTATCAATATGTATCTATGTATCTATATTACATACAAATTTGTCCTTGTAGTGACAATACAAATGAAAGTAATATTTAAGTAAAGGTTTAATGACCTTTACAAGAATGACGACTACAGGTCCCATATTTTATCAGCACTGGCTAGATGGATTTCAAGTATTTATGCTTTATAGGAGATGTGTATCTTTTATGTAGTTGACAGTATTGGTGAACTACACTGCAATTCACATTTATAGCTCTGTTTGCATCTGCAGTACAAACTTTATTTTTTTTGTTCAGTGAAAAAAAACAAAATTTAAGCCAAGCAAAAGCCGATGGAGTTACAATGGTTTACATTGGGTTCTGTTGTTGTGTTAACTGTATACAGTATAATGGGATCAGTAACAAACGTTCTGACCAGAGGCTTCAACACATACGTAAACAGAATCTAGTACAGTATTCAAGGTTGGCTTTGTTATATTAGTATTGTATTGCAAAAAAAATTGTTGTGTGTCATATTAATAAAGAGATTGGGACAATTACATGAGCTCAGATGGATAATCCTGTGAAAAATATTAGCTTTTAAAAAAAAAAAAAATAAAGCACCAAATAAATAAAAAGTTTGGAAAGTAAGAAGAGAATATATTATCTGCATCTAGAGAGGGAAGGAGGCTAACTTCTTTAGTGCACCTCCAGCAGCACTAATTAGCAGCAGAACCAAGGGCAACACATGGAAGCACAAGATGATTAATGGTACATTTGTACTAGAAACAAACATACATTTAAAGCAGCTATTAATAGTTGTTGAGGAGTTTTGATATGAAAATGATTCATGGGATAAGTCCTTTAATTTGTGTTTACGCCTATCATATCACTCTTCAATTAGCATTGCTGATAATATTCATCTTTGTTTCAGAAATCACTAGTAGATATGACTCTGGAAAACTGCAACATTAAAGATGAAGTAAAGAATCTGAAACATTCCTATAACGAGTCCTTAGATAAACTGAAAGAAAAACAGCGTTTGTTGGAAGCGGCACAAGCTGAAAACCAGTTGTTAAAAGTTAAGGTAAATACACTCCCCAACCACCGTCATACTGTGCATAGCTCCTAAATTTGATTTAGGGTTTAGGAGTGCTAAGCATAACACAGTCTGAAACTCCTGCTGTTTTTCCAGTTAATTGCGGTTCATATTGCTGTGCACTTTTATGTCCATAACATAATGCATCCTAATGGATAACGTTCCTCATTCGGGAGAGGCACCATGTAGGTGTGTGAAGACTTATACACCATTAGTTCCTCCACTGAAATGTAAATATATTCTAAAGGGTTCAAGAAAAATAAGATAGCACATGGATGTGAATTAAGGAACACTACATTCAATAGGTGGCACTGCAAGAGCTCTAGTTCTCTAGAATATATTTAAATTTCAGTGGAGCAACTAATGGTGTATAAGTCTCCACACATGTACATGGTGCCTCTCACTAATGAAGAACATTACCCCATTTGAGCTACCCTTAGGGTGCTTTCATACGGTGCGTTTTTGGTGCGTTTTTGATGCGTTTTTTGGATTCGTTTTTGTGCAGGAAGGCACAGCAATTAATGATATACATTGTTGCACAAAAAACGCATCCGAAAAAACGCATCAAAAACGCACCAAAAACGCACCGTGTGAAAGCACCCTTACAGACTTTCACCTAGCCAACCAGTTTTCTACTCTGATGCGGGGTAACAGCTGTATGCAGATGAATATCTGGATAGCATTAATCCAATTCCCATTACAAAGCTCAGTGTGTTGGATGTGAATTAACCCCTTAAGGACCTTGCATTTTTTTTGGGTTGACATCTTCGTTTTACCTCCTCGCCTTCCATGACCCATAACTTTTTTACTTTTGCAAGTGGGGCAAAATGTGAAAAAAAACATACTTGCACCATGTTTGCGGGGTTCTTTTTTTTCCACTCTCTGGTAAAAATGATGTGTTCTCTGTATTCTGCAAGTTGATACGATTCTGGCAGTACCAAATATGTAGGGTTTTCGTTTTGGCACCGTAAAAAAAAATAAAGCATTTTCTATTTTTGGAATTTGTGAAATTTTGTTTTCTATGTCCAATCACTTTTTTGTACTAAGACCTACTGACTTGAGTGAAGGTGTATTTTTTGCGGGCTGAAGTGTACTTTTTGTTGGTTCCAGTTTGGAATACATGCAACTTTTTGGATCACTTTTATTCCAATTTTTAGGGCACATGAAGTGAACAAAAAAAAAATTCTGGTGTTGGAAATTTTTTTCTCTTCTACGGTGTTCAGCATACAGGATAAATGATGATATATTTTAATAGATCTGATTTTTTTCAGATGTGGCAATACCAAATATGTGTAACTTTTTTATTATTTTATTTCTAAAATGGCAAAAGGGGGGTGATTTTAATTTTTTTTCCCACTTTTAAACTTTTTTTTTTACTTTAACATTAAGTCCCCCTAGGGTGCTTCATCAAAAGGGGGCATGCTCATTTTTACAGCCTTATGCATTGTGTACCCATATGGCGGTTTCACTACTTCCTGCCTGGAAGCCTTCACAAGGCTTTTAGCTGCCATGTTGAGCGATCTCACCGTGGGGCCCTGATCGGAGTAAGTAACAGTGTGTGGCACCGTTTCCTACTCATTTAAGGGGTTAAACACTGCGGGTTAGCAGTTGGCACCCGCTGGATGTGTATCGCCCCTTGCCGGCACTATGTCCAGTGTCCTTAATGAACACTACATCCAATAGGTGCTGCTATAAGAGTCCTAGCTTGTTTCCCATGGGCCCTTTAGAATAATGCATCCTAGGTATTTATTGGCTAATGGTGAAAATTCCATGGGGTTGAGAAATTCATTTTAGTTGTTGCCCTTCAATGACTAAAAGAGAGTATCATTACAGGGATTGTCCAATATCTAAAAAAAAAAAAAATGTGCCAAAAAACGTCCGGTGCTTTACATAGACTCCAATAGTACATTTTCTGCCCTGCTCTGTCATTTTTTGCAACACATTTAAAAAAAGAGCAAAAAAAAAGAAGTCTATGAGACCTCTTTTCAGTCGTTTTTTCAGCATCTTTATAAAATGAAAAACGTAGAAAAAAATGGCGTTTTTGTGAGCAGTGGAGACATAACCTAATAGGCAAAAAAACTGTACTAACCAATTGCTCCCTTCATGGAGAGGTGTATGGACGGTGGTTTATCAGTACTCTTCACCTGTGCAACCTGTAGCACTGCAGACTCCAACAAGGAATGTTTTTTTGTCCTGCCATTAGTAGGTATGGCCATGTTTCTGTGATTTTAGTACATGGGGAAAAACTACAAAAGATGTAGCATAGAGCTGAAAATTCACAGCAGACGTCCAAGGATACAGTATGCCTCATATTTCTGCCACAGAATTTTTGTTCCTTCACCCCCATCCCACAGGTTTTGAAAAGCAGTAAGGGCATGTCCCCACGGCACCGGTTTGCGGACGTTTTTTCAGACGGTTTTGCAAACTGTCTGAAAAACCGACTGCAAACTAACAAACTGGGCTGCTATGGAAACCCCGTGCAGCAGTCCCCGCTGCGTGGGTTTTCCGCCCGGCGGTTTTTCAAACCGCTGGCCGCCCGAAAGACATTGTGCATGTTCATTCTTCCGTCCGGTTTTTGGACGGTTTATGAACATCGCAATGTGAAGGGAGAGGGCTTTTCTCCGCTAACTACCGGACCGGTATTTGTCCTCTGCCGTGGGGATGAGCCCTAATTATTCCCTGGTTGAACATGTGCAATGGTGTCATGTTGTAAAGCACAACAAATTAGGATGGGGCTCTAAATAAATACCGAATAAAAATCTGTTTCTAAATATTTTAGAGCTAATCCCTCAACTAATCAGAAAGAACACTTCAGATGTGCAGGAAAGTTTTATTGCATTTTAAATTTATTGGCCTCATTTATCAAAACTGCCTAACCCTAAGTTTGTTGTCCATAGCAACTAATCAGAGCGCAGCTTTTATTTCCTATACTGCGCTGGGGAAATGAAAGCTGGGTCCTGGTTGGTTTCTGTGAACATAGACAGTCTTTGTGTTGTAGTTTTGATAAATAAGGCCAATTCTTTTTTTTCTTATTATAACATTACTTTTGATCTTCAGCTATTCTATATTCTTTCTTGGAGTTCCTCCACTGATTCCGCTTCCCACCCATAGTTACTCTTCTCAGTGATTTATCAAAATATTATTCTATATTCGCCTATTCACAATGAACAAATTCCAATAAAGGAAGAGTGAATACCAGAATAAAAAAGTGACTTCCATTTGTGGAGGCTTTGTAAAAAGACACTGGAATTTTACAGATAACAGATCAATAGTTCTTGTCCTTATCTTGAATATTTATCCAGGTAAAGAAAGTATGATGTATTTTACTCATGTTTACTTTTTTAAACAGATCGAATCCTCCACAGAAGCTAATGCTAATGTTATGAGAGAAATGACCCGAAAGCTATACAGTCAGTATGAGCAGAAAATACAAGAGGAGGAGACGAAGTACACCAAAGAAAAAGAAGCCATGATTGTATGTGTTTTAAATTGCATGTGCATTGTTTCTTATTCTATTTTATATAACATTAAATTAGAATTTTTTTGGGAGGTTATATAGAGTTTATATCCAGTTTTGGACACATATAGATTTAGGCTATGTCTACATAGCACTGGATTTTCATTGGATTTTCAGTGGATTCAGTATTTTGAATCAAAAATCCGACCGTACCCAGTGCTGTGTAGACTTCATTAGAAGATCCATGCGGTAGTCTACACAGCACGGGTTTTCTACTGAAGCCAGCAGCCGTCCGGCAGAAGATAGAACACGTTCTATCTTCTGCCGGATTATCGTCTGATTCCTGTGCCGGGAATCTGAAATTCAACTGCAGTTTTTGCGCAAAACATCCCAAAAAATGGCAGTGCGAGAAGTTAAAGTACTGTCAGATTTCCGACGGTATTTTAACTTTGCTGTGGAAACATAGCCTAATATAGCAGCTTTCTTTCACAAATAACACTACACCTATCCATGAATTGAATGTAACTTAGCTGCAAACCAACACACTTGAATATTTGGCTTTTGGTTGAAAATTTTTTTTAGATTAACTAAATGAGACCATCTTTTAACTTTAGAATGCACATCTCCAACTGTTCAGTGTTTCAGTACTTTTTGCACAACTTGCTGATCTCTAACAAGGAGCTTAATGGCAAAATTCACAAGTGTTTGATCCTTGAATGGCCTAATAAAATTAGGGGATCAATTGGGATTTAAACAGTCCTCCTCATCATGCTGTTCACATTTTGACATCGTGAGGCCAAGACAACACCTCACAATTGATCAACAGTATCTCACCATTGCGAGGCTTCAAGCAGAATGCCCTCAGACAGAAGTGGCCACTGAGCTTAGAGTGTCACAGAGTGTCATCAGCAGGTTGTATCAGAGATACAGAGACACTGGAAGGGTCACAGAAAGGCACAGAAGTGGACGTCCTTTGAATACATCACACACTGATGACCGTTTCATTGTAAGCCATGCTCTGCAGAATCGGATGATGAATGCCACACTTCAGGCATGTTTAAGGGAGGTGAGAGGCAACCAAGTGTCATGTCGGACCATTCGTAACCGTTATATCAGCATTGTCTGCGTGCTAGATGACCTAACCACACCATCAGGCACATGTATCATCGTCTTGCGTGGGCCAGTGAGCATAGATGTCAAATCAATTTGTTGACATCAAGAGTCGTATTTTGACTTTCCGGCTAATTTTGTGTACATACTTCTCTTGGATGTCTTTGTGACAAAGGCTATTTGCTGAAACATCAAAACACGACTCGACATCAACAAATCCATCTGACATTTGTACTCTTGATATATCCTTTTGTGCAGTATACTGGATCACTTCTTGTACTGATTGCACTGTGTGCATTATATGTATTGCACGTAAATAAAATTTGCATTCGCATTCCATACCCTTTGGTGTGCTGTGGATTTTGCTCTTCTGAATACATGGTCTTATTACCCCTTCCACTTGAGCACCCACATTCCTCAGTATGCGTAACCATTTCTACTACAGGTACTCTTGCCAGTCATCTAACATGCAGACCATTCTGATGTAAACGGTTCATGAATGGTCTGATGTGACACTTGGTTGCCTCTCAACTCCCTTAAATGTTCCTGGAGTTGTTTCGTCATCAGGTTCTGCAGGACATTGTTTACAATGAAGCGGTCATCAGTTTGTATGATGTATCTTTGCCATTCTGTGACTCTTCCAGTTTCTTTGTATCTCTATAGCAACTTGCTGGTGACACTCTAAGCTCAGTGGTCACTTCCGTCTGAGAGCATCCTGCCTGAAGCCTTGCAAAGGTGAGGTACTTTTGATCAATTGTAAGGTGTTGTCTTGGTCCCATAATGCCAAAATGTGAACAGCATGATAAGGAGGACTGTTTAAATCCTATTTCAAATTGATCCTCTAAATTTATTGGGTGATTCAGGGAACAAGCACCTGTTGTGGATTTTGCTATTAAGCTCCTTGTTAGAGATCAGCATGTTGTGCAAAAAGTCCTGAAACACTGAACAGTTGGACATGTGCATTCTAAAGTTAAGGGTTGGGCTCGTTTTAAAAAAAATAAAAAATAAAAAAAATGTATCCTGAAATTTCAACCAAAAACCAAATATCCCTAATTTTTTGTGAATAGTGTACGAATAGCTCCATAGATCTAGTAGCTTATATTGGCTCCCTAGCTTACACCTAAAAATACAAACGTAAAACTAATAACAATAGGCTCGTGTAAAAAAGGGCTAGAATGGTAATAAACACTATACAGACAAAAAAAGAACAAAGATATTATATATTTACTGCACAATTTAGAACTAAGGATTATACTATACTATAAATTTGAATCTGAGTAATTGGACAGTGCAAAGTCATCAACTCAGCTAATTTGTCCAATACACTATTCACTTGGTATTTATTTTTCAGGGCCAGACAAAACAGTATCTCAAGGCCATTGAAGATGCCAGTGAGAAAGTGAAAGCTGCAGAAGCCAAAATAGATGAACGAGATGCAAAAATTGTGGAACTAGACAAATTAGTTCACAGAATGCATGAGGTACCAGCATTTATATTCTTAAACCTTTTTCTCTAGTCTCATGCATACCTATTGTGACTTTGTGTTGTACTTTAAAATACTGTGCCACCATCTAAGTATCTCCATGTATATAAACAAAAAGTCTTCTTTGTAGGAAAGAGAACTTCTTCAGGTCCAGTTAACAAGGCATGAGGAACGAATTCAGAGACTTGATCAAAAGATGGAAATTACATCATCAGAGCGGGCAAGGTAAAGACATGTCATTCTTGAATATTTTACAATGCCATAATATTTTAACTATCATATGGTTTTGAGAAGATTTAATCACAGTTTCTTGACCTTACACATGTAGGAACGTATAAAAAAGAAAAAAGTCCAGCGTAGCCTTGTATCCAAAGATAAAATGTTCCAAAACTTTATTATAACGCTTTTAAAATTCTAACATGGTTCTCATGGTATAAATTATCACCGACGTGTTTTGGAGAAACACTCCTTACTCATGGCATGAGTAAGGAGTGTTTCTCCGAAACGCGTCGCTATGAGAACCATGTTGGAATTTTAAAAGTGTTATAATAAAGTTTTGGAAAATGTTATCTTTGGGTACGAGGCTATACTGGACTTTTTCCTTTTCTATACGTTTCTGTGGAGGCTTCTTCATGCCTGTCCGGGCGTTTCCTGTCAAGATTAACCAGGTGAGCTGACTACAATATGTATTTTGAAGTGTACACATGTAGGAAGGTTGAAAATGGAGACTGTAGTAGACTATGTATTACTTCACATGTTACGACAAGTGTCCTGTGCTGGACTGTTGGAAAATGTACATTGTGCTGTACTATGCCTGCAAGACTAAATGCCTTTTATCTCATGATGTGTTAAGTTGGATTTATACTGCGTGAACCATGTATATTGCACATGTGATATGTTTTAGAAAGCCCTTTGGGTTGCTCAATTGGGCCTTACTCAGTTTGACCCATCTTGTGAATTTTTTTTTATAACTCTGTCTCTAACAATAACTATAACCATAACCCTAAGTTAGAGTAAGTGTTATTAAAGTGGCTTTAGGGGATTCATTTACTGGACCAAGGATGTGACACTCCCATTGAAGCCAAACGTCCAGTAACCACTTCTGGTTACTTTATAGACCCAATGTTATGGTAATCGGAAGTGCTACAAAGTTCTGTCAAGTAATAGCTATATCTAAAATTACTAAAATAATGCACTTCCAGTTTATCTTCAAAGAATATGTTATTTATGTGTTCCGTGATGTGGTATTTGGGATATGTATATGCGTTGTGGCTATCATATTGAGGGTGGTTAATTCAGTGTGATGTTCTATCTTCAGTTTCCGGTTGCACTGAATAGGGCTGTTTTTCTTTTTCTCACATTAGTAAAATTTGCATTGGAAAGCTTATTTGTTAGTATTAAATCAGTTTGAATCCACAGACGAGCTCGTTATCTCCCCTTATTTTGCATAATTTTGCATATGGTTAGCTTTATACAGTGGTATTAATCTTGCACTTATCATACCTGTTTCTCACTGTACATTGTTCTTATCAAAGGCCCTGCATACAGTACAAACAATATGTGAACATGCAAACTGTATAGGCAGGAAACTATTGAAATATCCAGAACCACACAATTTATGTTTTATAATTTAACCATTTATTTAATAATTTGTTTTCTCAGGACTCAAAATTTAGAGGAAGCTGCAACCAGCTTACGGGAGCGCATTAAACACCTAGATGACATGGTTCACTGCCAACAGAAGAAAGTAAAGCATATGATTGAAGAGGTGAGATACACAAGGATAGAAGTATGGTTTGGCACTAAGGGCCTTATGTATGAAAACTGCCTAGCAGTAAACCGTCATTGTTACCCATACCAACCAATCAGATCTCAGCTTTTATTTTTTTCAGAGCACTATGTGAGTTGAAAGCTGAGCTTGATTGGTTGCTATGGGCAACAAAGACAGTCTTACTGCTAGACCGTGTTTATACATAAGGCCCTAAATTGTTAGCCTCCAGTAAGCACAGTGCTCTACTTTCAACTGAAAAGTGTACTGTATATTATTGTGCATTGTAATTTGGATTACTCATAAACTGTCAGTCACTGTATGTGGGAGGGGTAAGGATGACTCACTGTCTCTTAATGAGTCCTATCAGTATTTTCCCTGCCTTTTGCTCAGAAATTCTTCTTACAGGCTATTAACCATAAAAATTCACATACTTTTTTTTTTAAACTTTAAGGGTAACATGTATGAACAGGGCTGCGCCAGATATCTGGCGTCTTTTCAGCCCGATATCTTTCACAACCCCATTCGCTAAATTTTTAAAAGTCCCGCACATCATTATCAGGCGCATTACAGAGCACAAGCGGCACTTTGTAATGTGCCTAATTTCGGGGGGCGCACGGGAAGCTGGGTGCACTAGAAGCTATAGATTTACAGCTTCGCTATGGCATTCTAGGCGCATTACTGCTGGAACAGGTAAACCACTTTCTAAGTGGTTTAACTGAGCCAGAAATGTTGTACAAGCGCTAGAATGCACCTGATTTATGACCCGCATTCATGTACATGAAATTTGGCATTTAAATGGAAAATTTCATACATGTGGCCCAAGGCTATGTTCACACAGGTGAAATTGGGACGTATTTCTCTCCGTACTGCGCTCAATACGAGCCGAGATACGTCCCAATAATTACGGTAATCCACAGTTCTCATAAAGAACTATGGATTATGCCTCCTCTTCCTGCTCATACAATACGCCGCGGGGGGAGTTAAGTGACATATCAATTACTTGTGGCGAATATGCGCCGCTAGTAATGAATGTCCATGGGGCCGGCGGACTGACGCAATTATGCCATGTGAATCATGTTTACTACACATGATTATAAACAGACATACATAATACTACTGTTTTGTGTTATTAGTTTACTTGGATCGTATTTGTTGACAGTTGTGACTTAGATAACAATGAGACCAGATTTTATTAATCAGTCCAAAAATTCAGATTATTTCAAGTGGGTTCACTTTTTCTTGCAAATACTGTAACTTATAGATCCAATAAAAAAAACACTCCGCTGCAAGGTTATCAATGGCCACTGTCCTCCGACATGGTTTGGGGACAATAGGAATCCATTCCTGAAAAAAGGAGGTTTTTGGGGATATGCCCCAAACCTTTTAAGCCACGAAAGAATCAGTGCAGGACATCTGTAGAATATATGGAAATCCGGATTATTTCACTTAAAAGAAACAACGTGTTTCATGGGAACACACTTCCTCAGGCCCCACCTGAAACCTAAGGAAGTGTGTTTACACAAAACGCATTGTTTCTTTTAAGTGAAATAAACCTATTCTCCATTTATTCTACAGATGTTCTGCACTGAATCTATCATGGCTAAAAGGGTTTGAGGCATATCCCCAAAAACCTTCTTTTCTGAGAACTTTGCTCTGCTGTGTAAGTAGCTTCTTTTTATTAAGTGCAAAATGTTGCCATAAACCAAATATTAATATTAGGAGTCAATGTTTTCTCCATCAATAAGCATAAATTTCACATTTACTAGAAGATGTAATCATAATTTATCCGTATTCTTTTTTTTTTTTCAGATTGAGCTTTTAAGGAAAAAGGTCCACTACAAGGATTTACTCATTCAACAGCTTCGAGAAAGACTAGCAATTCTGGAAGGAGAGGTAAGAAGAGAGCCATTATTTGTACCATTACATGACACCTATGAACAGATTGTTAAGCCCTAAAGATGAGATCTAGACAAAATCCATTTCTGGTACAGTAAACTATTTCAATAAACATGTGTTTATCCCAATTAATGTTTCAGGGTGGACAGCAAATAATATTTTTTATCCTTCAGCATGCTTTCCTCTGTATCCACTTTCTCCATCTGCTCAGTAATCCACACTGGATGAGGTGCAGGAAATTATACCTTCCATGAGCACATGCCTCTCAGAAAGAGGTTATCACATTACAAATCTATTCAGCCATTAGCATGATAAACTAAGAACATATGTGTAACAGGACAAGTTAATGGATCCTCTAGGTTACCACGAGAGATGGATATGGACCCTGCCAGGAAGCAAAGTCTGAAGACCCCCAATATTCACCAGATCCCACCACAAGGTTGGACTTCTCTGCGGGGGACTCCCAGGTCGTTACCCGTGATGTGGCTGCAAAGGTGCAGGCGTGGTACAGGAAAAGCAGGCTTGAGTCGTGGACAGACAGGAAGGTCAGAGCAGGCAGCAGACAAAACGTGGTCAGGTCACTCGCAGTAAGGTCAGGGCTGGCGGGAGGCAGAGAATATTCAGGAACGTATCATCGGTCAAATAAGGAAACCGCAATAGAGAAACACGCTATGGCTCGGGGCTATAACACCAACACAGTGGCGAGGTGCAGCAGGTGAAGTTAGGTAATAAAAGGACCTTTAAATCCCTGAGAGTCGGCAGGCACGTGCGCACTAGGGACTGGGTACGCGCACACCGGCCATTGACTGTGAGCAGAGCAGAGAGAAGGAAAGATGAGAACAGCTGCTGGGAAACAGGGGCACGAGCGTGACCATGGTCTGGAGAGGAAACTGCAGTGCAATTCGTGACAATATGATCAAGCTGCAAGCAATAAGTACTGTAATGTATTCTACTTATAAATATATGGATAAACAGTAACATTTTCATATTTAAATTGAATGAGTCATTATTTTAAAAAAGGCATCCAGGTTGGGAAATAACCTATATCGGTCCACCAATTCTGCTCTTTATCCACACTGCCAGGCCCTATTGGTCCCTCAGCTATAAATTTGACACCACTTTGTGTCCATAATGACAATGTAACATAATCCTTTATGGAAAAGATTGGCCCACTTTAAAAATTCATTGCTTTGGCATCTAAACACTGGATTGTGTTAAGAGACGGAGAGTGGCGACAGGAAGGCAGAGCAGAATTTCCAATATGAGCATATGATTAAATAGTTTTGTGCTTTGGGTCAGTCAAATGTGACTCGGATCCGATTCGGAAATTGACAAAAAAAGTAATTGTTTAGAGGGTATCAACAAGTAAAAACATCCTGATTTATGTAACTTGGTTGGAAAATCAAATAATGGACAATGACCTATGAATATTGTATGAGGACTGCAGATATCTTTAGCTGGCTGAACAAGTGAGTTTGTTAGCATGAAAATAAATCTGATCCTATCGTGTTTCCCAGAAAATAAGAAAGGGTGTTATATTATTCTTTGTACTGAAAGATGAATTAGGACTTATTTCCAAATGATGTCATATTTTATTGTTCCTCTGTTTACCGATACATACAGTACTGTACCAAAGTAAATGGTGGATGTCTAATCACCAAGAAAAGCAGGCACCCCCAAAAGAATCATACTTACCAGACCCCCTTAGATCTAAAACAATTAGAGTTGGCAAGTGACGACGGTGGATGTGCTCTCGCACAGATCTGCGTCACTTCTGTCAAAGGCGCGTCACTGTCCGCTATTTGCCGTTCCACTGCAGTAAATGTAGCGGTTGGCTTCACTTGGTGTCCGTAAGCAGCCACAACGCTAAGGCTCAGGAGTGTCAGTGGAACTACCCGATCTGTGTGTGAGAGTCCGGCACTACCCAACCCTTATTGCTAAAGAGTCTTTTGAGTGTGATTCTGTTGGTGGTGTCTGCTTTCTTTTTGGGGGTGTGATTCTTTTGGAGGTGCCTGCTTTCTTTGATGAAGGGTCTACTGTATCCTCCCTGCTGTATTTTAATTCCTTTCATACATGTATAGCTGCCTGGACACTTTTTCGAATGAACGGTAACAGGGTTTTTTTTAGGAGTAGGGATCATATTTTATGCATACTCTGAAAGTCTTGAAAAATCATACTAGGGCTTATTTTCAGGGAAACAGGGTAGATACAATGCAAATCACTATTCCTTTTCTAATTTAGAACTTGATGCTTTACATATTCTTTTCATTTCTGAAAATTTTGGCAAAATTTTGTCACTCTCCCAAATTTTTAATGGGGTGTTTGTTGAATATTTTGCCTTGCTTCTTGTTACTAGTTATCTGCTAGTCTGCTAAAGAATAGAGACACCCAAGCCCAAAAACCCCCCATAAATTTTATTTTGAATCAACCCTTTTATAATTTAATACGTAAAAGACTAAATATGTGCCATTAAAGGTTTTTTCCAGACACTATCCCTGGTCCGTCATTACCCATTTTCAAAAAGTACTTGGAAAAATGCATTGGTTACTGATCACTAACTTGAGTTGAAAAGACACATCCTAGGGTATCTCATTAATCACTGTGCACATACTGCCACATGAAAATACAACAAATCTTATTCTTATTATGGACTTTTCTCTTCTGGTTTTTGTAAGCCAGATGTATAGGTTTCATGTTGTGCTATCCAAATTTAAAAGGGCCAAAATGTATGATGGGGTTTTTACCCCTTTTTTTGGCGTAAACTGCGCCCCCCGGGCCCCAAAATCCAGTTTGTCGGGTTTGCGGGGAAATGTGGTGGGCCCCACGTTCGTCACTTTCAGCTGCCCCCCCGCATAAAGGGGCGGGCAGGGGGCCGTTTTTGGGGGGCCGGGGGTGGGGTTTTCCGGGGGGCCCGTCGCCAGAAAACCCTCCGAGGCATGTTTTATGCATTCCAAAGCGGGGCCATGCAGCGCTCCGGCACTCCAACAACGACCTGTTTATTTTTCCCCAAAATTTTGCTCTCAGAGGCGAAGTAAAGGGCAGATGGGAAACATCGAAAAAAATAGAAAAACGCTAAAACAAATCTGGGGCGCCCCCGCTCCGTGCAGCGGGAAAAAATGTTCCGAAAAAATCCCTTTAAAAAGGGGGAAAAAAACCAAGGGGTCAAAAAGACAGAACGAAAAAAAAAAACAAAATTAAAAAAGAAATAAACACTTTCCAAACTCAGAACTCCCAAATATCAAGAATTTATGATATTTTTAAATTGCCGGGAAATAAAAAAAAATCAAATTCTAAACCAAATTCCCCTTTGGTGGGCAAAAACCCCCAACAAAAAAGGGAAAGCCCCATTGAACCATTAAAAAACCTATGGGAAGGATTGACCAATCAGAATAAAAGGGGGACAGTTAAAAATACAGTAAAATTGCTGAAAAGAGCAAATTTGGGTTAACTCCCGGGGGACTTGGCACCAAACCAATCAAATGGGAACGACAAAAACCCTTTTCTAGCCAGGGAAAGAATTTAGACCAATCAAAAAACCAGGGCGGGACATACAAAAAAACTGTAAAAAAAATGCTAAAAAAAGTTTGATTGGCTAGATAGGGGGGCTCGGCTAGCTCACCAAATCAAATAGGGGGCGACAGAGACCCATTAAAACCTTTGGAAAATTTTATTGACTTAATCAGAATGGGAAACGACAAAGCCCCAAATTCTAGTTTGGAGAAAGTTTAGCCCAATCAGAACCCCAGGGCGGAAAAATTCAAAAAAACAAAAAAAAGACAGAAAAGAGCTGAGGGGCTAGCTGGGCGGGGGCTTGGCTATCCCAGCCAATCAAGCGCGGCTACTTCTCCCATTATACCCTATGGAAAAGGGGGCACTCTGAAATCTGGGCGCTCAGCGCCGTGCGGCATGAAGTATTTAAAAAAAAATTAATTTTTTAAATTTAAAAGTAAAAAAAATAACAGATAAAAAAAACCGAACCCTTCTTTACAAATAAAGCATTTAAAAACCCAACAACGCCTGGGAAAACCGGGGCTACAAAGGGAATTGCAAAAGAAGAATTTTCCGGAAAAACATAATTCAAATTGTTTAAGCTTTTTTCATTTTTCGGGATAAAACCCGCCAATAAAAATTTTGGGGCGACAATGTCCCATTAAAACCTATTAGGAAATTGACCAATCAGAATAGGACGACAAAATCCCATTAATCCTATGGAAAGTTTTTTGGGCCAATTTAAAATCAAAGGCGGGACATTTTAAAAAAACAAGTAAAAAAACAGAAAAGGCTGGACTTTCTGAGCTAGCTGGCTTGGGTTCCCCCCCAATCAGAGCGCAGCCCCCTTTTTCCCATTATAAACATGGGGGAAAATGGGGGCTCCCGAAAACTTTGGCGGGTCAGCGCCGGGGGCGGCAAGAAAAAAAAATTTAAAAAAAAAATTATTTTTTTTAAATGGTAAAAAAATTAACAGATAAAAAAGCCGAACCCCCTTTTTTACAAATTAAAACAAAATTTAAAAACCCGAACCCAAAGTGTTTTTTCGCCGCCCCCCAGCCCCTACATAGGAATTGCAATAGAAGAATTGCCGGGGAAAAAAAAATAATTCAAATTGGTTTTAAACTATTCTCATTGGGCCCGGGATAAACCACCAAACAAAAAAGGGAAACGACAATTCCCATTAATAACCTATGGAGGGGAAAATTTAAACCCAAACTAAAAAGGAGCGGGCTTTGTCCCATTAAAATCCTAAAGGAAAAAAAATTGACCAAAACATATTTAAAGGGGGGACAGTTTTAAAAAAAACAGTAAAAAAAACGAAAAAAGCTGATTTTTTGGAACGGGGCCGGCCACTTTGCCAAAACAGAACGCAAACTACTTTCCCCATAAAAGTTTCAAAGGGGAAAAAAATTCTGAAACGCGCTCTTTTATTTCTAAGCCCAAAAAGGGGCCGTTATTTGGAACCAAAGGGAGAGTTTAGCGACCCCCCCTATGGGTTTTTTCTAAAGCAATCTAAAAAAACTGTACATGGGCCCAAAACAAAATTTTAAAAAAACTACAAAAAATTGTCCCGAGGTAAAAAAATGAAAATTTAAAAAAATTGGGGGGAAAGAAAAAAAATAAATCAAAAAAATCATTTAATTTCTCTATTTTCCCTTGCACCCATACAATTTAAAACCCCCTTGGGTAACGAAAATAAAAAAAATTTAAAAAATTTAATTTTTAAATTTTTTTAATTTTTTTTTTTTGTTAACCCCCCTATTATTATTTTCCCTTTTATATACACATCGGACAAATTCTTGGGGTTTTAAATTTTATTTTTGGGCCCTGTACAATTTTTTTTTCAATTGCATTAAAAACCCATAGGAAACTTTTGCTCCCCTCTCCCCTTGGTCCAAATAATGGGGCCTCTTTTAACTTTGGGCCCAAACACGAGCCCCTCAAAATTTTTTTTCCCCATAGAACTCTATGAGAAAATGCTCGCGGGTCTGATTGGCTAACTGGATACCCCCCCGCTTCAACCAATCAGCTCTTTTTGAAAATTTTTTCTTTTTTTGAACTGGCCCGCCTTTGAAAAGATTGGTCAATTTTTCCCATAGGGTATAATTTTGGGGCAAATTTTCCCCTCCTATTCCCATTGGCTGGTTTTTATGCCGACCCAAATTTTTTTTAGAATAGGGTTAAAAAATTTTAAAAATTTCTGTATTTTTCCCGGGAATTCTCTCTTTGCAATTTCCCCAAATTTTCTCCCGGTCCCCGGCGACAAACCCCTTGTTCGGTTTTTTTAAATGCTTTTTTTGTAAAAAGGGTTTTCCCCTTTAAATTTATAAGTTTTACATTTTTTTAAAAAAAATTTTTTTTTTTAATACTTCAAACCGCACGGGCGCTGACGCCAAATTTTTAGAGCGCCCATCTCTCCATAGACTATAATGGGGGAATAGCCGCCTCTGGGTTGGCGGGAAAAGCCAACCCCCTAGCTCAGCCAAACAGCTCTTTTTTGTCTTTTTAAATTTATTTTTAACTGCCCGCCTTTTATTTTTTATTGGCCAAACTTCCCATAGGATATAATGGGACTTTGGGCGTCCTATTCTGATTGGTTTTTTAAATTTTTCCATAGTTTTAAAGGGCTCCCTTTGCCCCTATTCTGATGGGTGAGGGTAAACCGAAACCCCCCTAGCTCAAACCAATCACCCTTTTTTTCAGCATTTTACATAAATTTTTAACTGTCCCCGCCTGGGTTCCCGATTGGTCTAAACTTCTCCATTTCCCAGAATGGGTCTCTGTCGCTCCATTCTGATTTTGGGTGACTACCAAAACCCCCCCCGGGAGCTTAAAACCCAAACCCGCTCTTTTCTTCAGCATTTTTTTTTCTGTATTTTTGGGAAAATATCCCAAACCCCGCCATGGTTTTGATTGGCCCAAACTTCCCCCCAGGTTTAAGGTTCACTGTCCTCCTATTCTGATTGGGGTGGTTTTAAACCGACCAATCAGAAAAAGCTTTTTTGAAATTTTAATTAAATGTATTTCCCGGCCCTTTTTTCCAAAATCCTAATTCTTGAATTTGGATATTGGAAAGTGATTTTGGTTTTTTTGGGAAATTTTTTTAAAATTTTTTCGTTTCCAAACTCTTTTTCCTTGGGAAATTTTAAAACCCTTTTTAAAGGGGCTTTTTGTTTTATCTCCGCACCAACATCTGGGAAAATTTCCCCCTTTCCAGCCTTTTCCCTCGCATCGGGCTGTTTTCCCCCCGCAGTCCCCGCACGGGGCCCCAAGGGCCCGCACTGCCCCATGTTCCCCCCCACTTGCCCCAAAACACACTGGCGGCCCCCAGGGGAAAATTTTTCCCCGCATGACGGCGGCCAACCCCCCTCGGGCGGCGAATCTTAGGCCAGCCCGCATGCGCCTTCGGTCCCCCCGCACTGCCCCCCACACTGGCCCCTGGCGGCCGGGCTTTTTCCCCCCAATTAAAGACCCGACTACCTCCGGCGGCGAATCCCCAGGGGCAGCCCGCACCGCGCCTCAGTCCCCCACTGCGCCTAACACACACGAGGCGCGGCACTTTACAAGTAAATTTTGGGGCGCGCCCCGGGCCCCGACATAAACCCAGGGGGCAGATTCCCCGGGGAAAAAAATTCGGAAAGGGGGGCGCCCCCCCCGAGCAGATTCAAAAATTTCCCCCTAAGTTTTTCTGTGCTTTATTTTTCCCTTTTTTTTTATAAGGAACATATGAAAGGAACCCAACAATTATATAGATGCATATCCATATAGCAGAGACTGTGCGCATGAAGCAGCAAGCTCCAGCACACTTAGTATTGGACTGGGGCTCTGTTAGGTAGGCGTACCTTGAGACGCAGAATCTTGGCACTGCAATCATTCTGATGATGACTAGAGTGAGGTGTGGCATCTAAGTGATCCTCCTGTTCTTCACCAGGGATTTGCCAACAGCTCCACAAACATGGCCATATCACCTTTTTCTGCAATCTCCAATTATTTCCATGAGAGTTCTGAATACAGCCAAATGAGTAGGTTCAGCTGTATTCGAAAGAGCTGTTCAAGTGTGGTAATTTCTCCATTGGACAGCCACAGACCAGTAAGTTAGCAGATGGAACACCATTTTACATATCTGGTTTAGTAAATACTTGTGCTCCGTATGAAATAACAATTCTGTAGCATCTTCTCTTTTAAAGAGGGTTTTCTCGCTACAAAGATTATATCTCTAGTGATGGAGACAGCGAAAATAAGCACTTTTGCAATTGGTTTGAATTACCTAAGTCATTTAGTATAGCAGATATAAGCTAATCTGTGTTTTCTACACCTAAAACTGCATCCTGGGGGTTGGGCCACTCCCTCTCTTCTGTGATTGACTCACTGATATTTCATTCAGCCTGTTGGGACGCACCCCCTGGATGGGACATGTTCCCAGTGCTGTGATTGGCTGTCTGCATGCTGTGCTTACTCCCCGCTGAGCTGTGGAAAATGAAAGTGAAACTAAGTGGCTCAGCTTTCTATGCTGACTGTGTCTGTATAATAAAGGCTGAGCTGAGCAGAACTTCTCTATGCTCCTCTCTCAGCCCTATGTGAAGGATCTTGGCAATCACTTAGTCTATAGCTGCTAGATTCACTCTCCCCCCATATAACACAGCCTTATACACTCTGCTCCCCCCCCATATAACACAGCCTTATACACTACTCCTCCCCTCTCCTCCATATAACACTACCTTATACATCCCTCTACCTCCTGCCTGATAACAGATGGGGAGCAGAGTACTTTCCTCACATTTGTTTCATCAGTTCAGGCTGTATGTATAACTGCTTACACCAGTGCAGGTGTTCTGGTTACTAGGAGCTTGTGGAGGGAGGGTACAGCACTGCAGACATGAGAACTGACCATTGCAGGAGGTCTGCAGAGCTGAGAGATCCACCCTGGATTTGAAGCTGTAACAGACAGAAACAGCTCAAGTCTGTGAAAGCTTATAATGAGAAAACCCCTTTAACTCTGTGCTGTTCCTCTGTTATTCCTTCTACAAATATATTACTGAATCTGTCAGATGGGTGTTACCATTCCAGTTTTCAAAAGGGTGTGCACTGATTGGACAATGTCAGACTGTGCAGGGACACCTCCAACCAATTGGTATCACCCAGCTGACAAATTCAGTAATAATAAGATGCTCCAGTATTGTTATTTTACAGGGAATACAAGTATTTACTAAAATAGGCGTATCAGGAATGGCCACAGGTGCTCTATAAAAATAATGTGGGATTTGTATAAAAATTGTGTAGGAGGTCTAAGACTTTCTTTGTTGCTCGTAGCAACCAATCAGAGCTCCCCTTTCATGTTTTCAGGGCACTATATGAAATGAAAGGGGAGCTCCGATTGGTTGCTATGGGCAGCAAAGAAAGTCTTAGACCTCCTACACAATTTTCATACAAGTCCCACATTATTTTTATAGAGCACCTGTGGCCATTCCTAATAGGTCTATTTTAGTAAATACTCATTTTTAAAAATGAGGCCCTGTGGTTCAAGAGATTTTATGCTGCCCAAACTACAGACAGAAAAAAGAACAGAGAGCCCCCTTAACCCCTTCACGACCTTGGGCGTATCCATACGTCCAGGTCGTTTAGGGGTTCACGCACCTGGACGTATGGATACGTCCTGAGGATCGCGCGAACTCTAAAGCAGAGTTCGCGCGATCGGCGCGGGGTGTCAGCTGTATATTACAGCTGACATCCCGCACCATCGGCCCCGACCCCGGATCGCTCCAGGGGGGGCCGGTTAACCCCTTAATTATCGCGACGATCGGGTCGCAATAACTAAGGAAGACGCAGGAGGAGATCGCTCCTCCTGCGTCTCTGTCGGCGGCAGCAGCGCACGGATCGGGCGATCCGTGCAGCTCCTGCCTTCCTACAGACAGCACGGAGGGCACAGAATGCCTTCCGGGTTGTCTGTGATGTCACGATGCCTGGCTGTGCCCTGTGGGCATGTCCCGGCATCGTGACTGACAGTTGTCATAGGAACCAGTCATAGGAACCAGTCATAGCAACAAGCTATGTACTAATTCCTATTGAATGAGAGATCTTTAGATCTCTCATTCAAATCCCGTATGGGGAAATGTAAAAAAATAACGTGAAAAAGTGAAAAAAGGGGAAAAACAAGTAAAACACAAACACGAAAAATAAAATAAAAATACGTACACCGCCCTTTTCCCCTTTACTAACGCCAATCGCCCCAAAAAAGATCAAAAATAAATAAAGTACCCATATTTGGTATCGCCGCGTGCGTAACGACCTGCCCTATAAATCTGTCATGTTAATTAACCCGTACGGTGAACGCCATAAAAAAAAAACAAAAAAACAATCACAGAATTAAGATTATTGTTCATCCCGCAGCATATAAAATGGAATAAAAAGCGATCAAAAACTCCTAGTAACGCCAAAGTTGTACCAATTAAAACGTCAGTTCATATCGCAATAAAAAAGTCCTTATACAGCTCTGTATACGGAAAAATAAAAAATGTATAGCTTTCAGAAGATAGCGATGCTAAATATTTTTACACACTAAAAACATTTTTCTTTTTTTTGAAGGTGCTTCAACATAAAAAAACTATATAAATAGGGTATCGCCATAATCGTAGCGACCCAAAGAGTAAAGCTAACTTATCACGGATACTGCACGGTGAGCCCTGTTAAAAATAAAAATAAAAAACACTACTAGGATTGCAGTATTTTCTTCACCCTGGCCTCCAAAAAATGGATTTAAAAGCGATCAAAAAGCCTTGTCCCCCCAAAAATGATACTAATAAAAACGTCAACTCATCTCGCAAAAAACAAGTCCCTACACAGCTCCAAGCACAGAAAAATTTAAAAGTTATGGCTCTCAGACTATGGCGATGCAAAAACGTATTTTCCTGGTTGAATAAAAGTGTTTTTATTGTATAAAAGCAGTAAAACATAAAAAAAATATACAAATTGGGTATCGGTGTAATCGTATTGACCTGCTGAGTAAAGCTACCATGTCATATATACCGTACAGTGACCGCTATAAAAAATAAAAATAAAAAACACTACCAAGATTGCTGTATTTTGAACATAGCATCATATGCACCCCATAATGGTACCAATAAAAACTTCAACTCATCCCGCAAAAAACAAGCCCATACACAGCTCTGCACACAGCAAAATAAAAAAGTTATGGCTGTCAGAATAGGACAACATAAAAACGCAATTTTTTATAGATGTATTTCTACTGTGTAAAAGTAATAAAACAGAAAAAACTATATAAAATCTATATCATTGTAATTGTACCGACCCCCATAGTAAAGTTATCACATCATTTACACTGCACGGTGAATGCTGTAAAATTTAAACTCAAAAAACAATGACCGAACTGTCTTATGGTTGAGCCAAATAATGCACTAGGGCCACATATGGGATATCTCTAAAAACGGCAGACCTGGGGGAATTTGATATTAAGTGAATAATGAATAAATATTGAAAATCTGCAAAAAAGTGAAATTTTTAAATTTCCCCTCCACTTTGCTTTAATTTCTGTGAAATATCTGAAGGGTTATCAAACTTCCTAAATCGTGTTGTAAATACGTTAAGGCCATGTTCACACGGCTTAAAATGGGCCGTATTTCGGTCCGTAATTACGCACCGAAGTGCGCCAATTACGGGCCGAAAACGGCCCATTCATTACGGTAATTCACAGTTCTCATAGAGAACTATGGATTACGTCTCCTCTCCCCGCCCGGCGAAGCTGCCGGGCGGGGAGATAATTGACATGTGAATTACTAGCGCGTATACGCGCCGCTGGCAATTCAAGTCTATGGGCCGGCGAAGTGTCGGCCCCCTGCTCAGTCCCCCGCTCCCGCCCCCGGTCACACGGTGTAATTGCGGGGCGTAATTACGCCCTGCAAATACACCGTGTGAACATGGCCTAAGGGGTCTAGTTTCTCAGATGGCGTCACTTATGGGGGTATCTAACATGCAGGCCCCTCAAAGCCACGTCAGAACTGGAGTGGTCACTAAAAAAATGTATATTGCAAATTTTCTTGAAAATGTGAGAAATTACTACTAAATTTCTAAGCCCTCTAATGTCGTAAAAAAAAAAAAAAGACATTTAAAAAATGATGCCAACCAATAGTGGACATATGGTAGATGCTAGTTATAAACAATTTTGTGGTGAATAATTATCTGTCTTGCACGCAGAAATTTTGCAACTTTCAAAATCGCAAATTTTTCCAAATTTTCATGAAATTTTGATATTTTTCACAAACAAACAAGGATTGTATGGATAAAAATTTCTTACTAACTTAAAGCACAATGTGTCACGAGAAAACAATCTCTGAATCACATGGATAGGTAAAAGTGTCAAAAAGTTATTCTCACATAAATTGACACGTCAGATTTCAAAAATAGGGCTGTGTCAGGAAGGTCAAAACAGGCTGGGTCCTTAAGGGGTTAAGACTTCACATTAACTAATATTTAGTGCACACTCTTAAGAGTACACAAGACATTCTGAGGTCCATAAGAGGCGTGGATCTGACCCCTGGTACTTCCTATTAATAAAATGTTTTTTTTTCCATGCACAAATTTGGAACAAACGTTGAACATAATACTTCTTAAACGAAGTACAAGAACAATGTGACCATTCTTCAGTTACATTCCACTAGCATGCATTCTGTCTACTGACTGTATACCTGTTTTACATGCTGAATTTAGATGGCCCTGTGCTGTTAACAAGCATATGCTGCAAGTATTCAGTTATTCGTTAAACTTTTCTAGAATGCATTAACCTTGATTAGTGTTTGCACAGCAGGATAGAATATGATTCTGAAGAGTTATGTATTATTCAATACCTTGTTTTAGTTATGTTCTTCATTTAGATTCAGAAACTCAAGATTATATTACAAATCATTTTTTGAGGGCATCTGAATGTAGTGTTTCAAATTTAACTAAGTATGGTGGAATCAATCCCTTGGCTCAGCTTCGTAAATAGGACCTGTGGTAATCTCTGACAAGTCTTCTTTTTTTTTTTTTATAGTAAATACTAGCATTGCCTATGAAGAAGCAATTCTGGATAATCTTTTCTTAGATCTATATGTTGTGGTTCCTCTATTATTCGTCTTAGAAATTTATTACCAATCTGTCAGATGGGTATTACCATTAAGGGGTGTGTCCCTGCTGTCCAATCAGTGCTGACAGTCAGTGTGCGCAGGGACACACCTCTTTGAAAACTGGACTGGTAACACCCATCTGACTGATTCAGCAATACACTTCTAGTAGGGATAACAGAGGAACATCGTGACACAGAGTTATATGAAAAGATGCTTCAGAATCGTTATTTCACAGGGAACACAAGGATTTATTAAATGAGACAAGTCAGGAAGTGCTCCGGGTCCTCTTTAAAGGGAACCTGTCACATAGATTACGTCCCCCTTTGTGAGGACAGCACAAGCTAGTGACAGACATGCTGATTCCAGCGCTGTGTCCCTTATTCTGTAAGATGCTGTAGTTTTAGAGCATTTAATGCTCAAATCTTATTCATGAACAGGTGTTAGCCCCACCCACCAAAGACTAGCACCACCGACCTGGCCGTTATTCTCATGTTTCTACCTATTCAAAGTAACAGGTTTATCAGTTGCTGTGGGCAGGGCTAGCCTCAGGTGGGCGGGGATAGCCGCAAATGGCTCTTTTCATGAATCTTTTCAGGCTGAAAACTGCAGATTTGAGCATTAAATACTGAAAAACTACTGGACCTTACAAAATAAGGGACACAGCGCTGGAAACAGCATGTCTGTCACTACCTTGTGCTGTCCTCAGCAAGGGGGGCATAAACTATGTGACAGGTTCTCTTTAAATGACATCTACTCAGCAAACTTCTGGTTATATACAACGTGGATGCCACAGATATATAATTTTAAGGCCTGGGCTCCATGGTAACAAAATCATGCTCATAATGCAAAGACATTAGATCATAGTGTGATATAGTGGCTAATGTATTTCTATAGGATTGAATGAATTAGATGTGTTTGCATCCTACTGTGATATTTTATGCTACTATAATGCATGCAATCCCCCATTACCTATATAAACTCCCATGCCATGTTATGAGATTGCAATCTTATACAAAATTGCGATGCAGATTAAGATTTTAGTATCTTCAAAGAAAAGGTTCACCTCTCGCAAAAAACATACATGTAAAACATATGTAAATTTATGCGTTAGGCTATGTTCACACGGCTTATTTCGAGGCGTATTTACAGACGCAAATACGTCCGCAAATATGTCCCGAAATAGGTTTCAAATAATGAACAATTAGATTAGCATTGATTCCAATGTAAAATACGCCTCGTCGTTCAAACGAGGCGTATTTTTGCGACGTATTTGCGGGCGTAAATATGTCCATAAATACGATCGTAAAATTAAGTCCCCTGTCACTTATTGAGGCGTATTTCGCAACGTAAATCCTCATAGTAAAGAATGGGGAATGTATTTATGACGCAAAATACGCGCCACACTTTGTGACACGTATTTGAAACGTATTGCGGGACGTATTTGCGGACGTAAATACGTCCGTAAATACGCCCAGAAAGAAGCTGTGTGAACATAGCTTAAGACAATTCATTTTAAAGTACAGTCTCTAAAGACACCTGGCTTTAGTGGTTCTTGACCTAACTTTAGTAAGGGTTGGTGCAAGATGCATCACCCTGCCAGATTGGAGTTGGGAAGGAATTTTTTCCCTAAAATGAGGACAATTGGCTTCTACCTCATGGAGGTTTTGCCTTCCTCTGGATCAACACTATAGCAAAATAGGCTGAGCTGGATGATGTCTGTCTTTTTTTGGCCTTACAAACTATGTAAGTGCACATAGTAAAGAATTAGAACGTAGTCTGCAATGTGAAACAATTACAGATAATAGGTCTAAGGACCACTCCAGGTTTTCTTCCTCTTAGTTCATTAGAAATTGCTTTTAGGTGACAGTAATCTTGCTTACCTACAGCTGAATGCAAGATATCTGGTAGATGTAACAGTCTCTGTTAGGTCACATGACCTGCACTCCGTTTGGCTGCAAGGCAATGTGCTTTTGATGCTGACATGAAGTCTGTTTCTCTATGCATTCCTATGAAACTGAATTTGAACCTCCCATAGGAATGCATAGAGAGATTCACTTCCAGGTCACACAACCTTGTTGTGTGTCACAAAACCCGGTGGCAGCAGTACGAAATATTGTATTCAGCTGCAGTTAAGCAAAATTACTGGCACTACTGGGTACTTAGAAGCAATTTCTAATTCACTAAAGGGGAAAGAAAAAAGCCCGGCGTGGTCCTTTAATCAAATCATTCACCAAAAAAAGTATGTGTAGCTACAAAGAAGGAATGTTATGCATGTACATTTACTACAGCTCTTTATTAGGGAATATAGCAAGCACAGCCAATTCTCTATTCAGAACAGGGGGTTTTGAGGGCCCATTCTGGAAACAGGTGCGGGTACTAGAGTTGGGACCTCCACCTACCTGACATAAATAGCATATCCTATTGATATGTCATAAATGTTGCTCTTTGTATTTTGCACTTAGAGTATTTCAGTAAAATGCTTGATGAGAATTTGTATTCTATTTCAGAATAATGAATTACAAGACAAGATGGAATACCTAATGGCAAACAAACCAAATGAGACCCCAGAAACTAAAGATGCTTCAACTTCCTGTGAACCTCCACAAACGTAAGTAACGGGGAGACGCCTCAGGGAAAAAAATAACGTGCTGACTTCTATGGAAGAGTATGTTAGACCTGTTGTGTGATATGTGCCCAGGTCACTGTGCAGGGAGAAGGAGTAGTAGTTGTCTCCTTCATCCGTTGTCAGTGGTGTGATCCTCTGTAACCTGCCTCCAGCTTTATAGCTGAGGTATTACCTTTCATTGTAATCCTGCTTTGACTATAATTAAAGGGAATCTGTTGCCATTTTCTTTTCTTTTTTACTTATTAAAATAAGACCCTGTTCCATATTCTTTTCTTTGCTGTTTTTATTTTCTGATTGTAGTTTTCTCAATTCAGTGGTCTGTATGTGATTGTGGGGATAGCTTGCTTGCATGAGCTGTTTTTAACAGCATTTAAAGAGATGCTTTACAGCAGCTTCATGCATATTGAAGCCTGTGAACTGGATCAGCCCCATTGACTTCTATAGGAGAGTTTTCTAGGGATGCTCTGTGACCTGGCAGGGAGGGGGAGAGGGAGAGCTGTAACTATTTCCTATTGTGAGAAAACCAAAAATAACTGCAAAGGTGAAATATCTATTGAAAAAACACCAAAAAACAAAATAAAACACAATAAGGCCCTGTTCACACGGAGGATTTGGCCGCGGGTTCCGACGCGGTTTCCGCGGCCAAAACCGCGGCCAAATCGCGCCTAGTTAATTAACATGGTTTCCTATTGGAAACCGCGTTAATATTCACACGCCGCGGGTTTGGCCGCGGCTTTGGGGCCGCGGCCTTGCCGCGAGTGTATGAGAACTCTACTGTCAGTTCTTGACAGGGAGTCCTACTAATTTGCATGGGGGCAAACCCGCGCCCCAAACCACGCCCCACTTGCGGCGTGACCACGCCCAGCGCCCCGCTGCAAACCCGCATCGGGAGACGCGAGTTTGCGGCGATGTTAGGACGAGATTTGGCCGCAGGAACCGCGGGCAAACCCCTCGTGTGAACATGCCCTAATAATGGAATAAAAAGATAAATCTACACCCGACAAAAACCCGCTACAACCCCCTTAAACAAGGGCAAATCAGCATACAATAATATAAGGGTAAAGATATATAAAGCAAAAATGTAAATATCACAACCAGAGGTACAACAATACAAGATATAAATACATACTTAACCCAAAGCTGACCAGTGAATTGGGAGAAGCGGCAACCCCGACGCACGTTTCTCCTTGAAGAAGCACAGAGCGAAACGTGCGTCGGGGTTTCCACTCCTCCCAATTCACTGGTCAGCTTTGGGTTAAGTATGTATTTATATCTTGTATTGTTGTACCTCTGGTTGTGATATTTACATTTTTGCTTTATATATCTTTACCCTTATATTATTGTATGCTTATTTGACCTTGTTTATGGGGGTTATAGCGGGTTTTTGTTAGGTGTTGATTTATCTTTTTATTCCATTATTATTGTGTTTTATTTTGTTTTTTTGTATTTTTTCAATAAAGAGATATTTTACATTTTGTAGTTATTTTTGGTTTTCTGTTTGTATCTACTCCTATGGTAGTTATTCTGCCCATTTTTGTAGGTTATTTATCTCCTATTGTGACTTGTATATCCTGTGTATCTATACACATTGGTGTCTCATTTCAGTGTAATGATTTGTCTTCACCGCACACAAAAATGTCTTATTTCAGCATTTTCGTCTTATAAAAACGCTGAAAAAACGTCTGAAAAGAGGTCCCATATCCATGTATAGTAAATACGTCCTGTTGTCTCCACAGAAGTTTTTTTTTCTGCTCATTTTATTTGCTGGTCATTTTTTGAAATGATTGAGCAGGGCAGAAAATTTACTATTGGAATCTATGTAAGTGGCCGACGTTTTTTGTCGTGTTTTTTGCAGAAATCCATAGCAATTATAATACTTTGCAATTCTGCAAAAAAGCACATAAAAAACCACGCCAAAAAATGCAAAACGTGCCAAAAAACTGATGTTTTTTCAGCAGCTTTGGCAGGCAGTGGGCAAAAAACTCAGCTGTATGAACGTTTTATAGGATTTGGTTATCAGGTCGTTTTTATCCACTGCTGTGTAGACATAGCCTAACCCTACTTTTACTGATCATGAGCAGACTACTGAAAATCTTTCTCTACAGAACAGGAAGTGTCAGACGATTATGAGGCCTAGTGGCCAAAGAGAAAATTGCAGAACTTAAGACATTTAAAAAAAAAAAAAAATATTGAAAGTGATACAAAAAATAAAAAAAAAATTCTTAAACAATGTGTTTAACATAAAAACATGAGTTAAATAATAAGTCATTTTTGATGACACATTTTCTTTAAATGACTCATTCCAGTGTACAAATGACAAGCTAAAAAATGACACTAGGGCCACACTCAGATTTAGATGCAAACCCCACCAGCCCACACACAATCCTTCCCATACACACACACAAAACAGAAAAATAGGTGTGCTGCAGTGATTTATGCTTTGCTTTGACTTGTTGCTAGCTTAAAGGGGTTGTCTCATCTCAAAGTTTCATAGGCTCCATGAATGAAATAATGCTGGTTTCTCTGTCACTTCCTGGTTAAGCTGTAATTAGCATATGAGCTCCATGTATTTAGACTTCTCTATTTATTATGTTTATCAGCTAAATTACCTTCTCTGAGGTCCAGAGAAGCTTATTTGCTAATGTAAACAGTAGAGTAATTAGTCTGTTGTCTAAAAGATCAGATAAAAACAAGCTCTGACTGTCCCGAGTTCTGTGCTGCTGTGACCTGTGTGATGACTTCACTCCCTGCTATCAAATAGAACACACAGCAGGGGAGAAGGAGTACACAGGTCTGTCACTAGGGGAACCTGAGAGAGCTAGGAAGGTGATAAAATCACTTGTAGCTCCTTAACAGAAAAAGATGAACAACGCAATTTATTTGGAAAACGTCTTCATTTAGTGTTCCCTACATTTTGAAAGCTAATCTTTGTAGCGAGACAACCCCTTTAAATATGTAAACAGAGGTTCCTAAATTTATTTGGCCCGTGCCACGTTTTCTAAAAAAAAAGAAAAAAAAAAGAAAAGACTACTTGGCGTGTCTAGCTTCTTCCTGTGAACATACAGAAAGATACAGGGACATATTTGTGTTCTTTATATATCTATATTTTCTATCTACATCCTGCAAAATAGTAAAAATTACTAAAAATAAGATAACTTTACAAACTTGACGTTATAAAATTCATTTTTAAATCAACCATAGTAACATTAGGATTACACACAGCATAACTAAAATATGATGGGACCCAAACCAAACTGAGAAATTTAGACCACTAATCAGACCAAATCAAAATTAATTTAGACCCCAGACCAGGCCCCAAAATTAATTTAGAGCCATGCATCCTAAATAAATTAAGAATCTAGGGGTTAGGTGGACAACCCTGTACGTATGTAATGCAGCCAATAGAGAGTCTAATGAAGGGGGCAGACTATCAGTCCAGGCATGCTATCAACCTACTCTCAGTCTTCAGTGTGAAAAGCAGCATTTTAGGCACGTTCTTTTAAATACTGTAGTTGAATGAAAAAACGCCAACACAGGTCATTTTCTGACTATACGTTCCCTTCAAGTAAGGCTAGCAAGGAGTTTTTATGTTTGGTTTTAATAAGCTACAGTAGAATGGGAGCTATTGGGCACCTAAAAAGAAGCAGTTTTATAGCTTGAAAAACAGTGCTAGTTACAGTGCTGGCGACAAATCATCCTAAATGTGCTTGATTTTTTTTTTACTAAATAGAGCAAATTCATTGTTTTCATGTATTGCTACAAAGAGGCCCCACGATTGCTAAATGGTTCTCCAACACAGTAACAAAAAGAAAGCACTTCGGAGTAGTGACATTTACATATAGCAGAGGACTTCATGATTTGGCTTTCCTGCAGTTATAAACCTACAACACCTGGCATCCCCAAAGATCATTTACCTTTAGACATGCTATGGTAGCATTGTAGATGACACTTTTGCCCAGAACATGACATGAAGATTAGGCAGTCTCATAAGCAGAATAAAAAAAAACAAGATCAGAAACCAGATGTACTGGCTTTTCATAGAGCTGGGAAATATTTTTTAAATTTTTATTAAATTCTTTTTCATAAAGTTGTATCTTGCTTATTACAATCAATATTATGCCAGTAAACATCTCGAAATGCCACTCCTAGTTTCAGCACATATTTCTTTTATCCCGACTTGTTGAGCAAAACAAAACTGGGAAAGTACGCATAACAAAGTTCTTGGTTTAAAGGGAACCTGTCACATAAGTTATGCCCCCCTTGCTGAGGACAGCACAGGCTAGTGTCAGACCTGCTGTTTCCAGCGCTGTGTCCCTTATTCTGTAAGATGCTGTAGTTTTAGAGCATTTACCCCTCAAATCTTATTCATGAGCAGGTGTTAGCTCCGCCCACCAAAGGCTAGCCCCACCCACTGACAGTTATTCACATGTTTCTACCTATTCAAAGTAATAGGTTTATCAGTTGAGGTGGGCGGGGCTAGCCTCCGATTGGCCGGGTTTGAAAAAAACGGACTCTGAAGGACTCTTCGAATACCTATAATGGCTGAAAACTGCAGATTTGAGCATTAAATAAACGAAAACTACAGTATCTTAAAGAATAAGGGACACAGCGCTGGAAGCAGCAGGTCTGACACTAGCTTGTGCTGTCCTCAGCAAGGGAGGCATAATCTATGTGACAGCAATAAAAGATCAGAGATTTGTCACTGTAGCATACCTACAGCACAGTACAATGGTCATCCTGAAACAAACTAATATTGTATGTTACGACCATAACTATATGGGAAAATAGTAATTGGTTCCCAAGCCTCAAAATGTCACCAACATAATGAATAATGAAGATTAAAGAAAATGAAGCAGATAACTAATGCAGACAAAGCAAGACCTTACATATAACATCAGAAAGAGCTGCTGGAAGCTGGAAATCACTTTCTATTTTGAGGATCGAAGCTTCTTTGGGTCATGTACTTTACACACAATGTACCAGGAAAAAAGAAAATGGAGCGGCTGTCACCTGGTGCCCAAAAGAGCCACTCATCCTAGCACATGTAAAGAGCAGTACAGGACATGTAGTACCGCACTGTACTGTAGAGAGGCGCTACTAGACCGCCAATCACTGCATGTGCTTCACTAATACTGATGTCCATGATCAATTACATGTGGCACAGGTTAGTAGTGTTTGTGATGGTGAGTGTGGTTTCGAGATACAATTTCTTAGGAAAGACCACTAAATGGTAAAAATATTGTATCCTGGGGCAATTGTAACTCGAGGGACCACTGTATAGACATAGATGATGACTAAAACAGTACTGCTACTATTCTACTTGGTAAGAAATAACACTTCTCAGAGACTTTTGTGAACAATTCCACTATAAGAGTGAGCTCACACAGCGTCTTTGGGGCTATAAGCCGGGTATTCTTGAAGTACTTCTAAAACGCTCTGTGCCAGATCCCATAGACATTTACTTCTTTTTCCCAGAGTTTAATACGCATTGGGGAAAATGCAGGTAATCATAGCTCTCAATGAGAGTTATGAATTACCGTATTTGCAGGGCGCACTTTGACCATATTGCAGCAAAATTACTTGCTGAAATACGCCCTGCAAAGTCGACGTGTGAACATACCCTAAAATCCTCTCTGAATATTACAAATATTGTAACCTAAATATTAATGATCTGACCCTCTTTCACCTTGTTACTCAGGGAAAAAGTACAGACCAAACAACCACGGATAGTATTGGCCATTACTCAGTCCAGTAAGAAACTGTATAACTACGATGCAGATTTAGGCAGGTAAGGTCTGCTATCCTAAAGTATACTATGTCAGCTGCCTAAGAAACATGGAGTAAACAGGCAGGCATCTGATTTAAATATCATTGCTGGTATGTATGTATTGTTATACCTTATGTGTGTTACTCTTATTTTATTGTAAGCGTCAAAAGGCAATGATGATTTGTAACATTTAGTTTTCTTTATTACTATACACAGTTTTTTCTGTGAATAGCAGTACTGTTTTAGTTATAGTCAGATGCCGTTGTACATTATTATAAGAATAATATATTATGCTGCTGTACCTTTGTGCAGTTACTTTTGAACCGTCCATTTGGTAACCTTTTGTTATACAGACCCCTGGGATTTGTGTAGTAAGAACAGCATCCTGTTCTCTTCACTGTAGTAAGCAAAATGAACAATGCTTAAAGTGATCCCACCCAAAATTGCTTTACATATGTTTCTTTGCTCAGATTGCCTGAGCCCGTTGTTCCCATTGTATGTGGTAATGGAAAAACAGTCAACTTGTGGAAAATTCAGATCTGTTTATTTTCTCTTCACAGTTTTCCATCAGATTCACCTGCAAGCATGAACACTACTGAGTAAGTTTCAATTTATACTAATGATTGTGCAGAAAATATCAGCGTAGCGCTCATTTCAGAAATGGGACTCAAGAGTTACGTGTAGGCCTCTTTCATGTAGCTTGTTACTACCTAAACAAGTGTCTGGTCTAGTTCTGGAGGATAGAAGTAGAAGAAACTTCTAAGTAGGCAATGCTATATTGACAATATTTTATGACTGCGGCTCTTGAATCTTGGCTAGTCATTTGTCACGTCAAGGGAGGTGCAGTGAGCCCACTGTCCCTGCCTACTTGACGTGCTGCACTAGGCGGCAGACTCCAACTGGGTGGCAGTCCCTGTGCTGCTAAGGTGTTGGGGCCGTCAGGAGGAAGACGAGTCAGACAGTTCGGGTCAGCAACAGATCAGTAATGTAAGGCCACAAAACGGAAGACCAGAGAATAAACGGTAAACATGCCAAAGGGTCAGAACATGGTCAGGAGCAAGGTACCAAATCAGGGGGAAATCTGAAGCCAGGAAACAAGCCGAGGTCTGGGAAACAGGAGAAGCAAACTTACAAAACACCGTTAGTAACACAGCCAGGAAATATCACAGGCAAAGCCTGGAGATCTCAGCAGGTTTAAATGAAGTGCCCGGACACCATCCCTGTAGCTGATTGGAGCAGTCTCCGGGCCCTTCTATTGGCTTGTGTGACAGGCCCTCTTTCCAGAGTAGCTGGAGACCTGTCAATCAAAGGATCTCCAGCAGCCTGTCTCTCTGGGTGTGGGCCCAAACCAGGAGATGCAGGTGCAGAGCATTGCTCCGTAGATGCTGGAAGCTGAGCAGGTAAATGAATACTGACACCATTACTGTCACCAAGGTCTATGATATTATCTTTCAACCTTTGCCTATACCTTAGAATAACTCTGCTGCCACTACACCATAATACAAACATGTCCGGCCCTCACCTTTTGTCTCTTACCTCCTCCAAAGTAGACTGTAAGCCCTTGAAGGCAGAGTGCGCTCTCCTTCTGTATCAGTTTGTTAGTTATTCAGTGCTAATATTGTATTTGTTCTGGTATTATATTACGTATTTGAACTCTTTTGATTTTACTTCACCATGGAATCAATGGCACTCTAAAATAAATAATAATATTAAGAACAGATCTGAATAAGAATTTAAGGCGTTAACTCACAAGGACAACCATTACTGCACTTGAAGGTGATGAAGTGATCAGCTTATCGGCTCTGACCTAGCTTCAGATGAATGGCTATCCATGTAATGCATTGAAGTGCATATTTACCAAAGTGAAAGCAATTCTTCGTCAGTAGATCTCCATTTTGGCCCACTGAAGAGGGTCCTAAGCCACTAGCCCCCTGCATGAAGGCAATATGTCCTAATGGGTTATATGAAAATGGGTTGGATTATGTTTTCATGGCATAATTTTCCCAAAGTCAGACTAAGGCCATGTCCCCACGGCACGGGTCTGCGGACGGTTTTTCAGACGGTTCTCGGTTTTGAAAACCGTCTGAAAAACCGGCCACAAACTTTTCAATGGGTAGTCCCCACTTCATGGGTTTTCCAGACCTGAAAAACATTGATCAAGTTCATTCTTCCGTCCGGTTTTTGGACGGAATATGAACATGTCTATGGAAAGGAGGAGGGCTTTTCTGCTAATCACGGAGAAAAGCCGTCCCGCTGCGGATAAACCGACCTGTATTTGTCCTGTGCCGTGTGAACGGCCCCTATTTAGTACCTTGACTGTGAACTATTGTCTTAATAATGTTTTTCAGTAAAATATGCAAATTATTGTCAATCTGACAATGTGAGCTCATTTCTTCTTTTGAAAACAAGTAAACATGTTTTGAAAAATGTTGTCTGTAATTATACAAATATTACATAACACCAGTTCCCCCTCTTTTTAATAGAATTGATGATTGCCAAGAACACAACATACAATCTGAATCTAAAGGTCCTCCTCAAAGATCATACACCCCTTACATGAGAGTCCTAGAGTTAAGTATGAAAAATAAAGTGTCCTAAATTCAAGATCACTGAAGAGGAGAAGAAACATTCCACAGAAAAGCTTTTCCATTCTAGATTCAGACTCAGACGTTGTTTTACTACAAATAGCTCAGCAGTATAGGATGTGGAGGCATTCATATCAAGACAGTTCTACAGTATCGAAGGCTGAAAGATTTTGCTTTAGGTGCCAAAATAATCCTGAAAACATCAAAATGGGATTTGAAGGCTATTTGGCATGTCAACTCCTAGAGTATAGCTTACCAATCGAGGTATGGATCAGTTCCAAGAAACAGCTTTTCTTTGCACTCCTCTTTGGGTCTAGAAGATACCCCTCTGTCAAAGCTATATTGATGTAATTAAATTGGACTTTATTATGAGATGACATTTCTGCATACACGATCTATTGCTGCACTGAATATCCTTTTGCTGCACTTATTTTATGTTGTTCAAGCTTTTAACCTCTGACCAAAAGTAACTTACCAAAGCTCCATCCTCTAAGCAATGGTGACCTCTCTATTTTGCTTTCCATGTAAATTCAGGAACAACAGTTATGCTGTTGGTATAGTTGGAGCTCATTAATTTAACAAGGTACAGATATGGTTAAAGGTGTTGTCTCCTGAAGGTAAGCTGGATTGCCCTGGGTTCAGCTCTTGAAGGGCCTGTTATCACCCCGAACATTGCGGCGATTAAATCTAGCAGTACGGGCATCACTAAAATATAAAAAAAGGCCCTCCATACTGGCTAGTTGGCATGAGACAACCCCTTTAAGCCAAGAACAGTTTGAATATCTATCTTATTACATAACGTATGTGAATATTGTATTTTCATGGAACTGATGTGCCTTACTAGCACTGTAATTTAGCTGTGTAATGTTACAGTGTATAAGATTGTGCAACTAAGATAATTTTTTTTATATTTTATGAATTACTGCCTGAAATGAGGAAGACCAGCATACCATAGCCATGTAGATGGAGTATGTTCAGCTTGACTGTGATATCACGGCTTTTCATGTTATCTGCTTTTACCGCTAACCAAAAGCCATTGAAAAGCATTGAATACGTTTAGTTACATTCTATGACATAATATCACGGTGCAATATCTGTTGAGTTAAGTTTTTTTTTTACCTCTGTAACACTCCCCATTAACAATGTTTTAGGACTGATGTAATTAAAGTCCAGGATGTCAGTGTTCTGTTTTTAACAGATCTGAGATTTGAATGGCATTTTTATGTCCCTATGTTTGTATAGTAAAGAGTAAAGCAAAATATAATTGTGAGCGCCTCTTGAGGTAGAGTCAGATGTCTGTGTATTCTCTAAAGTAACTGTGTAATATAGCTCACAGAAAAACTATAAATCCCCCAAAAATAAATAAAATAACATTTATTGACATGCATTAAAATCTAAACCCCACAATAGTCAGTCAAATTTGATACCCAAAGATTTATAGTACCTAAAGCCATCTTACACGGCTAACAACCCTATTGAAATAAGGTAATACAAAACCTATGTATAGTTACCAACATATGGATCAGGAAAATATGTCACCCAAGACAACATACACATATTACGTACACTGATACAAAAGTGAAGAAAAGGTCTTGAAAAAGGTCACAAAATATTAAATATGATAAACTCACGGTTCTGTAGTTAATTGAGGATGTAGTTCAGTCCATATGTATGATTGGGGTACTGATTCACGTACAGAGTTTCCACATATCCATATAGCTGGAAGAAATATATGTACCTGTAAAAACACTACTCTAATCCTGTCCAAGGAGGAGCACCCGCTCCAAAAGGGGCGACCCCGCCTCTCAGTTGGCTAACCCTATTTCAAAATGATAAGCAATGTGGATAGATAAAAATATACTACACTGCTTTCTGGACACTCAATTATGTCCCATACACAACGAGTATAAGATGCCAAGAATAAAGTCCCAATGCGTTTTCCCAGTTAAAACTGGTTCATCAGGGGACAAAGATGGATTAATTAGAGTAATAACCAAAAACCACCATAAAGATAGTGATAAAAGGTGGTAGCAGATAGAATGATAGAAGGATGTGGCATCATTAAAATATAAAAAAAGGGCCCTCCATACTGGCTAGTTGGCATGAGACAACCCCTTTAAGCCAAGAACAGTTTGAGTATCTAACTTATTACTTAACGTATGTGAATATTGTATTTTCATGGAACTGATGTGCCTTACTAGCACTGTAATTTAGCTGTGTAATGTTACAGTGTATAAGATTGTGCAACTAAGATCAATTTTTTATATTTTATGAATTACTGCCTGAAATGAGGAAGACCAGCATTCCATAGCCATGCAGATGGAGTATGTTCAGCTTGACTGTGATATCACGGCTTTTCATGTTATCTGCTTTTACCACTAAACAAAAGCCATTGAAAAGCACTGAATACGTTTAGTTACATTCTATCACATAATATCACGGTGCAATATCTGTCGAGTTAAGTTTTTTTTACATCTGTAACACTCCCCATTAATAATGTTTTAGGACTGATGTAATTAAAGTCCAGGATGTCAGTGTTCTGTTTTTAACAGGTCTGAGATTTGAATGTCCCGATGTTTGTATAGTAAAGAGTAAAGCAAAATTGAATTGTGAGCTCCTCTTGGGGTAGAGTCAGATGTCTGTGTATTCTCTAAAGTAACTGTGTAATATGTTGTATAGAAACAAGTAATAATCACAAGCAGTGTAAGAATATATGTATAATTGAGAACTTATGCTGTCACCCTGTATATATGTTGTTTTTGTTCATCACCAACAAGAGATCTCAACTTGGTACTTTAAGGGGGTCTTTCCATTTCCCTGTTATCTCTGTCTGTCTTTCATCCCTTGTTGCATCTCTCCTCATCTCTAAGAGGGGGTCTGCCAGATACGTGAGCATTTCAAGCCAACAGAGTTCAGAAGACATCTTCATGTCATTGGCTTGAACTACTTTCACACAGTGCGTTTTTGATGCGCTGTTTTAATGCGTTTTTTTGTGCAGGAAGGCACAGCAATTAATGCTGTACATTGCTGCACAAAAAGAGTGCCACAAATCGCAGTAAGATCGCGATTTTTGCCGCGATTTTTGTGCAGCCATGTAGAGCATTAATTGCTGTGCCTACCTGCACAAAAAACGCATTAAAACAACGCACCAAAAACGCACCGTGTGAAAGCACCCTTACCATTGTGGTGACAATCCCCTGAGTATCTCCAGCTGTCACTCTTTCCATTACACAGTTCCACTGCTATTATCCGCTGTTGCAATAACAACATTGGGAATATGTAAAGGGGAAAGTCGGAGCTGGAGATATTCAGGGGATTGTCACCGCATTGGTCAGAACAGTTGTGATGATTCTTAGTTCTAGTAATGCACATTAACCCCAATTTATCCACCATGTTGGGCAAAGTGGAACAATATAGAAAGCTGAGCACTCCTGCTGTAATGTACTTTTCAATGCTCCAAGGCTTGGGCACTTGCCGTGGAGCATTGTATACTCAGGAGTTGGTCTCACTGAAAGGGGGTGAAATGGGAACTGTGCTTATTGAAGCAGGACACTATCAGAATAGTGCCCATTACAGAAATGTGAACTCCTAAGAGCCTGGCCATGGGCAGTGAATATGTAGGGCTGGCTAGGACTGCTAGAATGCTGCGGTGGTCAGTAACCTAGACCAGGGGTCCCCAATTCCAGTCATCAAGGCCCACCAACAGGTCATGTTTTCTGGCTTTCCTTAGCATTGCGCAGGTGATTTAATTATTCTGCACAGGTGACTTAATTATTGTCAGTGCATTCTGTGGGATATCCTGAAAACATGGGCCTTGAGGACTGGAGTTGGGGAATACTGACCTAGACAATGAACTGTAAACAACTGATAAGAAGAAAAGACTACACAAGGGGACAGAGGTATTTTTACTAATAACATAATAGAAAGTTTATTGTTTTGCACCACCCACCTCATTTTGAGATGGAAAAACCCTTTTAAATAGTGTCCATCACTTAATCTTGGTATACTGTACATGCTTCTGTAAAAAAAAAAAAAAAAAGTAATGACTGCCATGTCTCAGTATGACATAAATATTAATGTAAGTGAATCTTACTATACATTTTGCATTCTTCCATAACTTGCATAGATTATTTGTACTGTAAAATCATTTAAAAAACAAAATACTAGATATAGCTACAACTGGGGAGTATAGCAACATCAGAAGCAAATGGAATTTTTTGTTGTTGTATAATATTAGGTCAAAGGTGTCCAGAAATATGATGTAGAAGTTTAAAAACATATGTATACAGTGTAGCAGGTAGCTCGATATCACTGTTGACAGCTGCAATACATTGACTCCATTGTTGTTGAGACTGCCTGGAGAAGTGGACAGAGACAATGCAAGCTATTGAAACTCATTATTACATGTTTATTAAGGCTCAGCTAATTATTTTTGTCAGATGTTGGGAAATGAACTATACAGGCTGCATTCAGCATTGTCATAATATCTGATGCAAACAAAATCATCAATTTTGTTGGTCATGGATGACTGGTGTACTATGCACGCATTCATAATTAAAGCCTATTATTTAGTGACCTGAGCTGGACTCATGAAGAATAATTTTACTTTTGAGCTTAACAATTTGAGCATGTTTAGCACCTCATGATATATTATTACATCATGGAGACAGTAAAGAGTTATGGAGTCGGCTCACACGCTGAATCCACTCTATACCTGGCAAATGTTGCTTCTTAGTTACAGTTGGCATCCACCATCAGTGGCTGTGATTGGAGAAGACTCCAATACCAGCCATTTAACCACTCAGGTGCTGTGGTCAACACAACCACAGCATCTAACCCAGTACAAAATAATGCAGTGCCCTCTCTTACATCACCCAAGCCGCCTAAAACCACCATAATGCATCGCAGGATACCTTTTGGTTTCCATGCTAGCTGGAGGCCTCAGCAAGGCAGAGACAGAGTGAAATTAGGTTATCACAAAAAAAATCGATTAACTATAGTACATGGAGATCAAGTGATTGTATGTTTAAGTTCTATAGATGGACTAAAAAAAGCAAAAAAAGTTAAAAAAAAATATCAACAACAAATAAATGAGGATGACTGGTATTGCCACACCCATAGATTTTTCAAGCCAGTACAAATATGATTTATCCCGTCCAGTAAATGCCATAAAAAAGTAGAAATCCCCCATGCCGGAATTACAATTTATTTTTTTATCATCCCACTTCTGCGAAAAATTGGAACTAAAAGTGGTCAAAAAGTTGAAAAAAACAACTTAACCCTGCACATAGAATAGCCACCACAGAGCTCCAAAAAAGGAAGGTCTCAGAAAATGGCGATACAAAGCGAGTTAAGAGAAAAGTTTTTTTAATTCTTTTAAACTTGTAACCAAAACTACATAAATTGAGAATTCTAGAAATCATAATTGCCTGCAGAATAAAGTTTAAAATGTCATTTATAGCAAATGGAAAACTTTGTGAAAACCAACCCTCCTAAAAATATGCATAGTTTAATTTTTTTTCCAATTCCGCTCCACCAAGATTAGTTTATTGGATTCCCAATGCATGGTGAATTAAATGGTAACAATAAACCATTACAATTTTTCTCACAAAAGCAAGACCCCATACAGCTATGTTAACAGAAAAATGAAAAAGGTATGGCTCTAAGAAGGTGAAAAATTCTTAAAAAAAAATGTGAACATAGCTGCATCATTACAGGATAAATATGTGTATATAGTATGCTCAAGAGAAATAGGAGTTACCAACATCATTCGCAAAAGGTGGGAAGAACATTGTGCCCATATGCTGCATACAATAAGGTCAACCTGTATTAGGGTATGTTCACACGGCGTAATTTTGGCTCGCATTTCGCCGCATATTTGCGCTATAATATGGGCGAGATGCGCGGCGAAATTGCGGTAATTCATAGTTCTCATATAGAACTATGGATTACGCATCCCCTCCCCGCTCGTACAATACGATCGCGGGAGTTCGCGCGTATTAGCGTGAGCTCCTGAAACACATACAACGCAGTACATCGTGTGAACATACCCTTACTTTTAATAACTTTAGCCAAGATCATTAGGGCCACATTCAGATGTGATGGATTTGTTGTAATTTTTTTGTGTTGTTTTCTTCACCAAAAAACTCTCAACAAATTAGTCAAATTCATGTATATACACAGCTTTTTTTCTGCATTTATTCTGACCCACTAGAGGGTATCTCTGCCTCATAAAGATGCCGGACTTATAACTATGACTGGATGGTGTACTGTGTTATATGCTAGTAACCAAACAGCACATTGTTATTTTATTGTTCCGTTTATGCTAATAGGAAATGTTTGACTGTGAAAAATCCTTAAAGATGATCTGAACGTTCTCCTCACATTTGTTTTAGTAAATACTTGTGGTTTTCATTAAATAACAATTTTAATGCATCTTTTTCAGAGCTTTTTGTTATGCAATACCTCTGATATTCCTACCGGAAATGTATGACCAAGTAGACAGATGGGCCTTACCAGTCTGATGGGGTTTTGTCCCTACACACTGACACTGTCCAATCAGTGCTGACATTGCTAGACTGTATAACACACTCATTTCATGCGGATAATGCTAGCTCACCTTTGTCAGTTTATTTCAATGAGTAATAACCAAGGAAAATAATCTCCAAAAAAATGGAAATCTCGCAAGAGAACAGAGAGTGACTATTGATCACTATATTTACTATTTTGCCATAGGCAAACCAAAACTAGATCCTCTAACTTCTGATGAAGCCAGTTTAGCTGGTGACACATGTTAGGAAGGTCAGTCATGACATTTTAAATTCTGATTTCTCACCTCTGTCTACAAGTGTCACCCGCTGCAGAGAGTCTCACAAGGAAACCTTATATATTTTATGTCCATTAGATTAGGGATGACTGCCCAAGTAGGATGCTTGGGATCCCTTACTGGAGTTAGTAAATTACTGTATATATAAGGCTTTCCTGTTAATAGGTGGTGTTCCATCAGACTTAATAAAAGAAAAGGAGTTATTCCTTCAGAAGTAGAAAGGGAAAATTTGAGAGGTTAGAAATCAGGTTTTTAAATAGTGTGTATAGAGGCTAAGTGTTACATAATAAGAGTTATGTTTTAGTGTTTTATAGATTGAGAAGTGATAGAGTTTAAGTTTGCCTGTGGCAAAATAGTAAATATAATAACCAAGGAAAGGCACAACACAGAATTCTAAGAAAAGATACTCCATACATGATATGTCACGGAAAATACAAGTATTTATTAGAACAGGCATGTCAAGAGTCTTTAGGAAGACTTATTTGGCAGACAAGAAATATAATACTGAATATATCGGATTGTATCAAGGTAAACTTTCTCTGTACACCTATTAATATAAAGAGAGGGGTTTATGGATGTGTTTTAATATATCCTTTATATTAGATCCGTTATAATAGTCAACCAATATTCAAGTATGTCAGTATAGTGGACATATGTGTTAACCATGCCTCCAGTGTACATTTATTTACAACCATTAAAAAATACATTTTCTCCAATTCACCAGGATTACCTATATGTATATACTGCCATGTGCCTTAAATGTAACTTTCTTAATATTTTAATGTTTTTATGCAAGTTCTGATATTTTGCAGTGTTATTTTTGAATATACAGATTCTATACCATGAATATAACCTCAGTTGAAAGATATATTGGTAAAATCCATGCATATTGTAATGTGGAATATAAACCTACTGAGAGAAATATTCAATTGACTTGTATAATTGAATGACATTTTTGTAATAAATGAATGTATTTGTAAGAGAATACTTATACTGTGAGAGGTAATAAAAGGTTTAAAAACAAGTGAAAACCAATGTGGCTAAACAAAAATGTAAAGAAGGGGCAAGAAATAACAGCAGAAATCATTTAAACTACAAAAACAGGAAGACAAAGCATTGCAACATTAAGGAAAATAAAATATTATTAAAATGGATAAAGTCAGCAAACAGGCAGAGAGACATTACAAAACAGAGTAACCTATAATATTCTAAAGTTCTACTGTATAAATAGTGAAAATATTAAAAATCATTGACTCTCTAGTAAAGAAGGATGAATTGTAGTGGGTAGTAAGAAGAAAGCAAATGTATTAACATTTTACAGTGGGAAAAAAGTCATGTGTAATGCAGAGAGCTAAATTATGTGGAGAAAACAGAATTCATCATCTTTCCACCGTCCCCTCCATCCCTCCACCCGATCTCTCTATCACTGTCAATGGCTGTACACTCTCACCTGTTCCGCAAGTCCGCTGCTTGGGGTAATCCCGACTCCGCTCTGTCCTTCAAAAACACATCCAAACCCCTCACCTCTGCCTGCCGCTTCCACCTGAAAAATATTCTCTCCTTTCCGTTCGTTCCTCAACTTCGACACCACAAAATGCTCGTCATGCCCTTGTATCTCCGCCTTGACTACTGCAAACATCCTTCTCTGGGGGCCTCCATCTAGCACTTTGCTCCCCTTCAAAACCCATTCTCAACTTTTGCTGCCCGTCTTATCCACCTCTCTCCTCGCTACTCCTCTGCCTCCCCCCTTTCTGTCAATCCCTTCACTGGCTACCAATAGCTCAGCAAATTTTTCATTTCAAGTTGCTAACCATGACCTAAAAGGCTCTCCATAACCTCCCCCCTCCATTAAAATCTCTGCCCAAATCTCCAGATATCTCCCCTCACGCAATCTCCGCTCCTCACAGGACCATCTTCTCTGTTCTCCTCTAATCAGCTCCTCACATAAACCGTTCCAAGACTTCTCTCGCGCTTCCCCCACACTCTGTATGAAACTGCCCCAAACACATCAGACTCTGCCACTCTCACCAGCTTCAAAAGCACCTGAAAACCCATTTCTTCGGGGATTGCCTATAAACCTACAATAACCTGCTGCCACTGTACTCCCCCACAACATGTCGGGCCCTCTCCTCCTGTCTCTTCCCTCCTCCTTGTAGATTGTAAGCCTTCGCGGGCAGGGTCCTCTCTCCCTCTGTACCAGTTATACGTCATTCATTGTCATTATTGTACTCACTTGACATATCATATATGTGACCCCCCTCAAATGTACAGCGCTATGGAATCAATGGCGCTTTAAAATAAATGTTAATAATAATAATAATAATAAGCTCCATTAAATGCCATCTGTCTAACCCAGGAAGGTGCGCAGCACGAACGTAAAAAAAAAAAATTTGAAACATATCCAGGTCCTGATGGCATACACAGTATGCTCTAAAGGAATTTAAAAAGTTATCCAGCCTTGAAAAATAGCCTATCCTCAGAATAGTCCATAAATATTAGATTATTGGGGATCAGACACCCAGCTCCCCCGATCAGCTAATTGAAGGGGTTATAGCATTCATGCAAACACTGCAGCCTCGTCAATGCTTTCAGGAGCATATATATATATATAATCCAAACGACAAGGAAAGTTCATTTAAACTGACCGCACCCAGTTTTATTGTCAGCTTGTGGTACATAAAAACAAAAGCAAGCAAAACAAACCCTATCCCTGTCTAACGAAGTAGCAGGATTCCTCTCTATCCCAGTGCCGGCATAACACCTGTCACCGTAACATAATAGCATGATAATACCACAAGCACTTGCTCCCACAGGTTCTTGGCAGATAACCTGTTCCCAGGCTGAGAGAGAGTGTGTCTGCAGTTCTGGCCTTATATGAGGCGAACACACCTAGGCTTAATTAGACAGCCTAAGACTCGGAATGTCCAGGTGGAGTGGGGGCCTACCCTTGCTTTCCCCATTCCAGCAAGCCTGGCCCTTGAAAATGGGTTTTACTTAACCCCTGCACATAAAGATCTTAGATCTCTGATACTACTAATTCCCTGGCTGCTTTTTACCTGACAGGCATGAGGAAAATCTTGGGCAATTTATACTTCTTTCTATGGGCCCGTCCAGAATTTGTCACAATTTATATATTTAATTTTTATAATAAATATATATATATATATATATATCTCTTTTATATTTATTTTTATATATATATTATATATGTATTTATATATTATATATTTAAAATAAATAAAAGAAAAAGATGTACCCGGCCGCACGTGTAAAAATAAAATAAAAGCCCGAGCTAAAGGCTTATTTTAAAAAATGTCACTTTATTCTTAAAAGCATAAAGGGGTTGCCTTCACAGGATTAAAAACATGACATAGTAAAATAAACTTTACGCGTTTTGCACGTGAACCCGTGCTTCCTCAGAAGTATCAGAAGTATACATTACAGAATGTCATGACACACTTTATATAACAATAATACAGGCTGTCATTGGATTTGATGCACGTCAATCAAGTGACGTGTTGGATTGAGTGATCAGTGATGAGCTGAAGAGGATCAAAGAAGATTGGAGGATGAGCTGTCAATCAGGTGACTGTGAAGATCACAGTAGCGCTAAGGACGCTGTGAGCGCGGTGAAAGTGAAGACAGTGAAAGATACATGAAGATCTTTATTCTACAAGACAAAATGTGAAAAAGAGCTGTTTTCCTAAATGTGTATATCCATGGTGTAGATAAATTATGGATATCTTAGATTTAAAACTGACGGGATGTAGATAAATCCCGGAGACAGTAGGTAAAAATAAAGTTGGGTACATTAGCCAATGGGAAGTTGGGCGGGTAGTATGAAAGACCCAATGAGTGAGCTGGGTGCTTTTAAAATAAAAGGGCGCCTTCTAGTTGAATCTGGAGCGCCAGAGGGGCTTACTTTCATTTGAAATACGGGTGCTGAATGCTGATTGGTTGGAAAAAGTAGAGGTAAAAACAAACGGACCAATAGCAGTGGAAAACATATGGTTGATCGTGATAGGTGAAACGAGTACATATGCCCGCTCACCAACTTAGAGATGCACGGACCTTGCAGGATTGCAGGATTCAAATGTAGAGAAGAGATGTCCAGCGTCTCAAAAAGCCATATATTTTATTCAAACATAGACAGCAACAAACATTGACCAGACACACAGGAACACGCCAACGCGTTTCGGGCCTCACGGGCCCTTCCTCATGGCATGGTTACAAGTTTACAACACCTTGATTATATTAAAATCCGAATGCCAATCACAGGCCAAGTTAAAAAGCATGTGACCAAAACAGAGTTGAATAGAAATACATATAAGAATTAATCAAAAATAAAACATCATTCATTGGAGATACATCTTAGGCAAAATCAATAATGTAATACAAGAGCTGTTCTTTTATTCAAGCCAAAAGGCTGATATGTCCTAAGCACAAAGATCCAGGATGCTTCGCGTGTGCGGAGCTTCTGACTCCGGTCCCCTCCCCTTCTCGAAGGTGTAACCCTTTCCAAACTAGTTACTGATAAAGTGTCAGTTTTACAATCATGACACTGAATACAGTGAGCCGAGACCACCGATATCTGGTGGAAGTCATTAGACCTCACATCGGAAAGGTGTCTCCGCACCCTGGTCTTCAGTGAACACGAAGTAGATCCGACATACTGCTTATGACACTGTTCACACGATACCAAGTAAAGTATAAAGGATGAATTGCAATTGATATAGGCTTTAATATCATACTTTTCTCCACTAATATAGGATGAAAATTCTGTTGTAACCTTCATTACTGTACAGCATATACATCTGGTATGTGAACATTTAAAAGAACCTGTAAATTTTAACCAGGTAGGTTTGGGGGTAGTGATCGGCAAAAGAGATGGTGAGAGGATATTACCTAACGTTAGACTCTTCCTTGAGATACATTTTAGACCCTTACACAATATTTTAAAATAATCGGACCAATAGCAGTGGAAAACATATGGGTGATCATGATAGCTGCTTTTGAGGCGCGGTAATTATAAAAGAACCAATAGAAAGAGTGCCTACTCTCTATGAGAAAATACATGGGGAAAGTGAGTGGGGGGAGATACAAAGTGACCAATCATATTCAAGATTCCTCGTAGCAAACGGGGAATAGTTTAAAACATTACAGGAACATTATATAACTAAAATAGCTCGGGCGTGGATATGCTAATAAACTCCTTGTCACACCTAAAGGATAGTAGAGAATAGCTGAACATTAAACATATCACGGCACATATTTAACTGACTTCTCGCAACAAATAGAAACAATAGGAAGTTGGATAAATACATGTTATACATATACGGTGCGTGTTGTTTAGACTTCTTGCAACAGTATAAGTGATGGTAACAATATACATATCACCATTTTGGGACCATGATAATTAATAGATGAGTTCGGTAGCGTCATTTAAACCTCTGGGGTGTAGAGTCTGGAGTCCGTAGATCCAGAACATCTCTCTTCTTTGTAGGGCCTGTAGCCTATTTGATTGATCTAAGGGTATAGCGTTTATAGGTGTAATATGAAGGACAGAGAAGTCCTTTTGATGGAACTCGCTGCAATGTCGAGAGACGCTTTGTAGGATGTCGCCCCGTTTAACACAGGTTCGGTGCCCGTTCAAGCGAATATGTAGGGGACGGGACATTCTGCCCACATACTGTATTTTACAGATGCAATCAATCACATAGATAACATATGAACTCTTGCAGTTTAGTTCATATTTAATTTCATAGGTTTCTTTAGTTGTATAACAGGTAATGTGAGTAGTAGTGCAGATGCTGAAACAACATCTGCATTGTGGAGAATCACAGGGAGAGGTTCCTGGGTTTGATATATGGAGTTGTGGGTTCTCTGTGGGATTTTTTATTCGACTGGGGGCTATGATGTTTTTGATATTAGGGGCTCTTCTATATATTAAGCTCGGTTGACTTGGTATTATAGGTCCCAAAAATGGATCTTTTTTGATGATATGCCAGTGTTTTTCCAGAGTGTTTCTTATTTTTGATCTCGATGTATTGTATTGGGTGATCAGAAAGAATTTTATTTTGGATGTTATATCCGCATTATTTGTCTTCGCTTTTTTGGTATTATCTAAATAGTCTTTCTGTGTTAGTTTTTATATCTTAGTTCTTGCATCGGTTGTTCGGGTATTTTTTGTCCTTAAATCTTTTTTCCAATATTTCTATTTGTTGGGCACATTCCAAATCTTCAGAGCAATTTTTGCGTACTCTCTTGAACTGGCCGTATGGGATGTTACACAGCCATGGTTTGTGGTGTGCACTATTGAAGTTAATATAGGTGTTGCTGTCTACAGGTTTAAAATAAGTTGCCATAGAAAATTTGCCATTTGTTAGGGAGATGTTTAGGTCCAGGAATTCGATTTTTTCTTTACTAGTTTTAGCAACAAAATGTATTCCTTTATTGTTGGTATTTAGGTGGTCTATGAAAGAAGGGATAAGATTTGGTGGTCTGGACCATATAAAAAAGAGGTCATCAATGAATCTCTTGTATAGGGTTATATGTTTGAAAAATATTGGGTGGGCGTATAGATATTGCTCTTCATACGCCCCCATGAAGATGTTAGCATAAGTGGGGGCTACCCTCGTGCCCATCGCCCTATGACTTATTTTCATATAGGTGGCGCTGTTATGTAAAAAGTAATTGTTCTCAAGAACCAGTTTTAGACCTTGTACCAAAAATTCTTTTTTCTGGGAAGATTTAGAGGGATCTTTGTCTAAGATATCTTTAATACATTGTAGACCTATGTGGTGTTGGATATTGGAATATAATGCAGATACATCTGCTGTGATAAGTGTATAATTCTCATTAGATGGAAGTTGAGATAAAAAATGAATAAGATGTCCTGAGTCCCTTAGGTAACTGGGTAAATTGGTGACAAAAGGTTGTAAATGTAGGTCCAGATAATGTGATAACCGACTGGTTATGGAGTTAATGCCGGAGATGATGGGGCGACCTGGGGGTTTGGTGAGGTTTTTATGGATTTTGGGCAGATAGTAAAAAAACGGGTGATTGGCTTCTGAGATATAAATAAATGCTTTTTCTTTTTTATCTATGGTGTTTTCATAGTTTCATAGTTTGTAAGGCCGAAAAAAGACAAGACGTCCATCCAGTTCAGCCTGTTGTGCTAAGGTGTTGATCCAGGGGAAGGCAAAAACCCCCAATGAGGTAGAAGCCAATTGTCCTCATTGTAGGGAAAAATTCCTTCCCGACTTCAATCTGGCAATCGGAAAAATCCCTGGATCAATGACCCCTCTCATTTTTTCTCTCAGAGCTTTGTCTAAGAATGCTAAAAGTTTCTTTTGCAGTAAAGAAAATGGTTCTGAGAGGCAGATTTCGTAGTAAGATGTGTCGCTTAGTATATTATTGGCTTCTAGTTGGTATGCTTCATAGTCTAGAATGACTGTACCTCCACATTTGTCTGCTGGCCATATAACTATAGAGCGGTTGCTTTTAAGGCTTTTGAGTGCTTGGGATTCTTCTCTATTTAGATTAGATGGTTGTTTGGATGGTGAGATAGTTTGTCATTCATCAGAAACAATACTTTGAATGGATTGGATAAAATTTTAATTTCCCTTTAAGTTCAATTTTTGGTATTGAGTTGGTATCTGATGTATTGGTGATTGGGTGTAGGGCAAAGTGCCTAGCTAAAGTTAGTTTTCGGACTAGCTGTTGGAAATCTATGAAAAGATCGAAGGAGTTTAATTTGTTGTTGGTAGGACAAAACAGTAAGCCCTTGGAGAGGACTTGAATCTCATGATGGTTTAAAGTATATTTGGAAAGATTGAAAATTCCTAATTTCTGTAGTTCGGTAATGGTGGAGTAGGAAACTATTTGTTTGGTAGTGAACAGTCTTTTTTTCCTATTGGTCCTGGCTCGACATCCTCTGAAGTGCTTTTTCTTTTTGCCCCAGATTTGGGCTTTGGTGGTGCTGAAGGTTGGGTTTTGGACTGGGCTTTCCCTAAAAAAAGAAGGGTATTGTGGCCTCCCAAGTTTATTTCTGTGGTAGTGGAGTCCATATCAATTAAATCTACAATATCTTCTGAAGTATCATGGGTGGTGATTTGGGAAAGGGTTAAAGAAGAGGGTAAAGGGGAGTTGAGGTTATCTGTTTTGAATGCAGTGTGTTCTCTTTTGAGTTTTTCAAATCTCTCTCGTATTGTTAGGACTTTGGTGGTCATAGCCGCAGGGGAGGGTCTTTGTTCTGTCTCTGTATTCTCAGTGGAAAGTTGATGATTGGATTTGTCTTCTGTATCTATAGTACCATTTTTATTAGTGATGAATTTGGTGAAGTTTTTCTCAAATAGAGACATAGTTTTGTGGGATAATAGGTGAATATCATTTATAATGGGGATTTCTGATATGGATTTTGGATCGTAGTCAGTTTCATCTGGGTTAGAGGGAGGTGGAACTTCCACACACGGTTGGTTTATAGCCAATGTGAGATGTTCCATCTGCACGGTGGGATTGATTCCGGGACTATTTTGACTCGCTCCGGAATTGTCTCTATTGTCATCTGGGTTGGTTGTGAGACTGTTATTATTATTATTCACGTTGGTTGTTTTGGGTCTAGCCCTTAATTCTGAATAGGTTCTAGTGGATTCTTTGTTAGGGATGGAAAAACTGTTTCTTTTTTATTATGGAATTTAGAATTGAAAAATGCTGTAGACTTGGGTTTGAAGGATGGGGTCGTATTTCCTGTCGGGGGATTTCCTATATGTGAATTTTCTTTCCTACTTGTTGGAATATGAGATGTATCATTGTTTTTATATGTGTATTTTCTCTATTTTGTCTCGATTGAGGTTTCCTTTTTTTCTGGCAAAAAGATTGTTCGCATATTTTTTTACTTCAGTAGTTACTATGTTGTTGATTCTTAGGAAGTCTCTGTGTGTTTCAAATTTTTTTAGGTCTCCTAAGATATTTTCTATATCTAGGAGGGAATACTTTATTAGACTGGATCTTTTTTGAATGAGTAATTCAATTAGATTACCGACGCTACCGAACTCATCTATTAATCATCATGGTCCCAATATTGTTAAATATGTGCCGTGATATGTATATTGTTACCAGCACTTATATTGTTGCAAGAAGTCTAAATAACACGCTCCGTATATGTATAACATGTATTTATCTAACTTCCAATTGTTTTTATTTGTTGCGAGAAACCAGTTAAATATATGCCGCGATATGTATAATGTTCAGCTATTCTCTACTATCTTTTAGTTGTGACAAGGAGTTTATTAGAATATACACTCACCGGCCACTTTATTAGGTACACTTGTCCAACTGCTCGTTAACACTTAATTTCTAATCAGCCAATCACATGGCGGCAACTCAGTGCATTTAGGCATGTAGACATGGTCAAGACAATCTCCTGCAGTTCAAACCCAGCATCAGTATGGGGAAGAAAGGTGATTTGAGTGCCTTTGAACGTGGCATGGTTGTTGGTGCCAGAAGGGCTGGTCTGAGTATTTCAGAAACTGCTGATCTCCTGGGATTTTCACGCACAACCATCTCTAGGGTTTACAGAGAATGGTCCGAAAAAGAAAAAAACATCCAGTGAGAGGCAGTCCTGTGGGCGGAAATGCCTTGTTGATGCCAGAGGTCAAAGGAGAAGGGCAGACTGGTTCGAGCTGATAGAAAGGCAACAGTGACTCAAATAGCCACCCGTTACAACCAAGGTAGGCAGAAGAGCATCTCTGAATGCACAGTACGGCGAACTTTGAGGCAGATGGGCTACAGCAGCAGAAGACCACACCGGTTGCCACTCCTTTCAGCTAAGAACAGGAAACTGAGGCTCCAGTATGCCCAAGCTCATCGAAATTGGACAGTAGAAGATTGGAAAAAACGTTGCCTGGTCTGATGAGTCTCGATTTCTGCTGTGACATTCGGATGGTAGGGTCAGAATTTGGCGTCAACAACATGAAAGCATGGATCCATCCTGCCTTGTATCAACGGTTCAGGCTTGGTGGTGGTGGTTGTCATGGTGTGGGGAATATTTTCTTGGCACTCTTTGGGCCCCTTGGTACCAATTGAGCATCGTTGCAACACCTTGTTGAATCTATGCCACGAAGAATTGAGGCAGTTCTGAAGGCAAAAGGGGGTCCAACCCGTTACTAGCATGGTGTACCTAATAAAGTGGCCGGTGAGTGTACATGCCCAAGCTATTTTAGTCATACAATGTCCTTGTAATGTTCTAAACCATTCCCCGTCCACTACAAGGAATCTCAAATATGATAGGTCACTTTGTATCTCCCCCCACTCACTTTCCCCATGTATTTTCTTATAGAGAGTAGGCACTCTTTCTATTGGTTCTTTTATAATTACCGCGCCTCAAAAGCACCTATCACGATCACCCATATGTTTTCCACTGCTATTGGTCCGTTTGTTTTTACCTCCACTTTTTCCAACCAATCAGCATTCAGCACCCGTATTTCAAATGAAAGTAAGCCCCTTTGGCGCTCCAGATTCAACTAGAAGGCGCCCTTTTATTTTAAAAGTTTATTTTATTTTACCATGTCATGTTTTTAATCCTGTGAAGGTAACCCCTTTACACTTAATAAAGTGACATTTTTTAAATAAGCCTTTAGCTCGGGCTTTATTTTATTCTACACGTGCGCCGGGTCCATCTTTTTCTTTTTCCTGCATTGCCGTCCACCCACCATCGGATCCCCGAGTGGAGTACCAGCGACCCATGGCTGCCATACTAAGGGCTACAGAATATAAATAGCCCCGCAAGCGCAAAAGGTGAGCGAACCCTTTTTTTCCTTTTACCAACCATTCTATAAGAAATATTACACTATTGTGCGCCCCCTCCTTCTTTTTTCTATTGTTCTATATCACTGTACTTTTAGTAGCGATGATGCAAAGTGCTTCCTGTTCACTGAAGTTGTACACACTTTCATTGGAGAGGGCGCTTGGAGTTGGATGCACATCAATCTAGTGGTGATGGTCTGTCGTGCAGATAGGTCATCAATTTTACAGGAATGGATAACTGCTCTAAGTAATAACAACAAATTTACAATGTTTTCTAATATTTAGAAATTCTATATTGACAGGGTGAGTTTCATAGGAATATCAAAAAGTGAGTGAAGAAATTATAGAGAGATGGGTCAGTAACCTATGGAACTTGTGTACACAAGCAGCAGATAAGAACTGTTTTAGTTTTGAAACAATGCAAAATTAGAACAACTACTTGTTTGGTAATAATCTTTAGTTACCTTTCTCTATATATTTAAAGCTATTCAATATGGTAAGATTTTAATGATCAAAAACAAAAGGCGGAAATTAAAGGCATATACTTAGATTGGTTCACAGTTACTACAGGGGTACCATAGGGGTGAGTATTGGGCTCTATTATATTCATTATATTTATTAATGACCTTGGAGAGTTACATACTAATTTATGCAGATGCAACTAAACTGTGTAAAGTAGTTAATACAAAAGAAGACAATGTTTTGTTACAAATGGGTAGAGAAGTGACAAATGAGGTTAGTCACTAATATAGGTTATGCTCATGGGAAGGGAACAAACATGCCAAGATTACTAATTAAATGGAAAACCACTGGATAAAATTAATCTGGAGAGGGACTAAGGAATTTCAGTTGACCGTAAACTGGGGGTTGAATTAAAAACTAGGTATAAAAATATCAAAAAAGGTATCTCCCATAATCTAGTTATACTTAATATTACCTGTGTCTACAGGAAAGAAGAGGAGGGGGTTCTTCACTGTAAGTGCAGTGTGACTACAGAACTCTTCCGGAGAAGCCTGTATTGGTTAATTATTTAAAACAGTTAACAGGCTGAACTGAATGGATTTATGCCCATCTATAATTTGTAAAGTTACAAAAAAAACTTAAAAGATCTTCCTCAATAGACATGATTAATTATACTCCTTTTGCAAAATTCATTTGAAATATGCATGGTTTGTTATGTCACAAGGTCTATTTTGTCTTAAAGGGGTTTTCCCAGTACAGGCTTTTGCAGACTTGAGCTGTTTCTCTGTCTCTTACAGCTTCGAATCCAGGGGCGCGTCTCTCCTCCCAGTAGGCGGGTCTTCCCTCACTGAAGAATCGTGATGTCATAATTTTGTGTGAGTAGTGGAAGGGAGAGGATGTCACAGCTCTGTATACCTCCTGCAATGCTCAGTTCTCATGCCTGGAGAGCTGTCACCTCCCTCCACAAGCTCCTTGTAACCAGAATACCTGCATTGCTGTAAACAGTTATACCTACAGCCTGAAATGATGAGACAAATTAGAGAAATGCACTCTGCTTCCCCCTCTGTTATCAGGAAGGAGGAAGAGGGGGAGCAGACTGTATAAGGGTGTATTATTTGGGGGGTGGGAGGGAAGTGACTCTAACAGCTAGAGACTCAGTAATGGCCCAGGTCCTTCACATAGAGCTATCACTGGGAGAGGAGCATAAAAAGGAGCTCAGACAGCCTTTATTACACAGACAGAGACACAGCCAGCACAGAAAGTTGTTTCACACAGCTCAGAGCGGAGTAAACCCAGAGTGTAGGCAGCCAATCACAGCATGGGGGAAGAGGGTGTCCCAGTCAGGGAGAGTGTCCCAACAGGGGTGAACTAAATATCAGGCAGCCAATCACAGAAAAAAGGGGGCATGGCCCTCCCCCAGGATGCATTTTTAGGTGTAGAACACACAGATTAGCTTATATCTGCTATATTAAATGATTTAGGTAATGCAAACTAATTGCAAAAGCGCTTATTTTTACTGTCCCCATCATTACAGATATGATCTTTGTAGTGAAAAAACCCCTTTAAACTCTGATAGTACGTGCTGATTTCCTGTTTGTCTGATATCCCCTTACTATGTAGAATTATGTGACGAATAAAGTAATCTTGCCCTGGATTGGTTGAGTGCCTCTTCTTATCTGGACTTGGAAGCCTGGCTATGAAAATAATGGACCAGATGAAAGATATGCCTTCCTGTACATGTCATTGGTGTGTGTCAGCTAGTTGCAATCTAGCCTGAAGAGAACCTAGTTCTTAGAACAAAATTCTCCATGTAAGCCAAATCTCGTACGAATTGCTTACAACACATATTTTTGTGGCAAAATAGTAACATAATTGCAGAGAACCTGGTAGCAGGCCTGCTTTCAAAAGATCAGTAAAACTGAGTAAGAAACTTGGTAAAAGCTAAATCCTATGAACGAACAAAATGTATGTATTAAACGCAGTACATCTCTTGCAACAATCTGTCCCTAAGGCTTAGATAGTGACAAAGTGTGCTGTGCCACCAGGGAGATAGACATCTTTAAGGGCCCATTGATTATTCTATGAAGCTTGTCTACTATGCAAGAGGCCCCCAGAGCTTTTCTTGCTTGTGGAGTTCACAGCATTCCCCAAGACGGAGAATTAAGTTTTATAGTTTCTATAAAATTGGGAAACTGCTTCACAGCACTTGAAGCTGAGGCCAGATTATGTGATTCCCCAAGTGTCAATGCTGTGAATACTACAGTGACCTAGCACTAGCTGCCATTCACTGAATGAGTGCTAACAATGTATTCCCATCTTCCACTTCAGTCAGCAACTATAGGAAAAATAAACGGTATAGTATTAGCATCATAATACTTAATATTAATTCATTACTACATAAATGTGCAACTTTTCATTGAAATAAAGAACAAATATATTTTCATGTATTGCTTGATTTGAAAATAGCTCAGTAATACATGCGGTTTTTTCCTTGTGAATATTTATATGCTAATATATGGTTGTTACAGAACAGATACATAGGATAAAAGTCAAGACACAACACTGCATTAAAACAAAATAAACAGTTAATTCAGTTTTATAAAAAAACAGGCAGCCAATCAGCTAACCTATTGAAAAAAGAAATATTTTAAAAAGGGGAAATTAGCGTCACACAGCAAACCATATAAAGCATTGACCAGAAACAACGGTACCTCCTCACCAACCAATGCCATCTTGAAAAGCCTGGACTAAGGGCGACATCTAAGAATTAGCATGGGCCATTTTTGTAACATGTTATGTGCCAAAAATGTTTGCCGCATAACATTCAAAATCGGTGCATAGTGTGTTATACACAAAACTTTGTTTGGCAATTTCGCATCAAACTTTGGCGGATTAAAGTGTGTCCTCAGGCGCACACTGCACCAAGTTTGGCCGTACGCCTGTTCATACATCTATACAACCGGCAATATAGAGCAAAAAAGTGGCAAAGGCAAATTCATAGATGTCACCCTAAGTTTCCACAACCTGTTGAGACTTCTACACAGATCCTTCCAACCATCAACTTGACTCTTACAGATGGTGTTATTTTTCTTTAAATTGCTAAACCTTCCAGAATCACTACAGCTTACCTGAAGGTACTTAAATGGGGTTATCTCACTACATTGATTCATCTTACCTCAGTCCTGTTTTCTTTGTTTTTTTATTTTTAATTCAGGGGTGGGTTTACTGTCTTCCACTAGGCTGCAGTAGAAGTCAAGTCTGTAGCTATAGCAACCAGTGTTGGCAGCCTATCAGGATAGATCAAACAGGTCTGTAGCTATAGTGACCTGAGGAGCTGATGCAGCCCATGCAAGAGGGAATATCTCGGAATAGGTAGAACACTGTCAATGGACATACATTTCAAAGTGACTTGTTTTTGCAAGATCTTTAACATAAAAAGCAATCCTTGTAGTGAGACAACCCCTTTAAACCTATTTCAAAAGAAGAATTAGAACTTGCCATTACTCCATCCCTTACTATCAACACATCTTCTAACATTCTAGATTTAGACACAGTACCCAACCTTATTAATGAGGCATGTATGTCTATGGGTGGAATCACCGATAGCGCTCTAGAAATTATTTTTTTTACCCACAAATTTTTACATTTTGTTGTTACAATGTATTTCAAATTTCAGTCTACAAAATGAATCAGATGAGGAAGAGGCATGGCTGCCCATTATCTCCTATGTTAGTTTAGTGTTATATCGAACTAAGAGCTCTAAAATCCTTCTCAACATTTCAGCATATAAAAATAGGACAAACATACATGAGTACAAAATCCTACTCTAAAATGCCCAAAGCCTGAAAATACATCCCACCAAGTATGGAACTTTTTGCAGTACTCTGAATTTCATCTAAATCCCTGTTAATCTTTAAACTGGCACAGTATTGCTGTTCCCATTTGAACAGAAATGGGAATCTATAATGGATCTGGGAGTTTAGGCCCCTGATTATCCTTATACAATTTATGCCACAAAGAGGCTTCTCCTATACATGCAATAATTTAATTATGTTCTTGTAATCTAAAAAACTATTTGCTAAAATTATTATTGAAACAACCAGTTGTTTTGAGAATAGTGAGATGAAGTTATACAAAACTTTTAGAACATATATATGTGGTTCTGCAGTATATATATAAATCTTAATTGGAACAATACCTTTTTTATAAGAAGAATTAACCTTCTGTTAGGAGTAACAGGAAACCTCCTGCCTTTTAGTCTACTCCTTCATTTTAGATAAGAGATGAGGCAGTTAGTATGCAACCACCTCAAACAACTTTCAGAGCAGATCAACTGACCAGGCTGAGCAGCCTGAGTTCATTTGGTTAGGAGTGGTTAAGTGATAACCTCTCTATTAATTTCTCTGGGTTTGGCAGCATGGGGCAGAGTACAGTGTCTGCCCTGACAGATTGTGCCTAGTAACCTGCTAGTGTCCTGTATTCAGTTATCCATAGTCTTGTTATTAGTATATGTACAGTGGGTTTTGTAAGTATTTAAATTTTTCACTCTTTGTTTCATTGCAGCCGTTTGGTAAACTTAAAAAAGCTCATTAATGTACACTCCGCACCCCATCTTGAAAGAAAAAAAACAATGTTTTTCTGAAATATCACATGGTCTGAAGTATTCAGACCCTTTGCTCAGTATTGAGTGGAAGCCCCCTTTTGAGCTAGTAGAGCAATGAGTCTTCTTGGGAATGATGCAACAAATTTTTCACACCTGGATTTGGGGATCCTCTGCCATTCTTCCTTGCAGATCCTCTCCAGTTCCCACAGGTTGGATGGTGAACGTTGGTGGACAGCCATTTTCAAGTCTCTTCAGACATGCTCAATTGGGTTTAGGTCCGGGCTCTAGGTAGGGCAGTCAAGAATGGTAACAAAGAGTTGTTCTGAAGCCACTGTTCTGTTATTTTAGCTCTGTGCTTAGGGTCATTGTCTTGTTGGAAAAAGAACCTCTGGCCCAGTCTGAGGTCCAGAGCACTCTAGAAGATGTTTTTATCCAGGATATCTCTGTACTTGGCTGCATTCATCTTTCCTTCAATTGCAAGTAGTCATCCTGTCCCTGCAGCTGAACCTCCCCCCCCATAGCATGATGCTGCCACCACAATATTTCCCTTTTGGGATTGTATTGGGCAGGTGATGAGCAGTGCCTGGTTTTCTCCACACATACTGCTTAGAATTAAGAAAAAGTTAAATCTTTGTCTCAACCGACCAGAGAATCTTATTTCTCATAGTCTGGGAGTCCTTCATATTTTTTTGCAAACTGTATGCGGGCTTTCATATGTCTTGCACTGAGGTGAGGCTTCCGTCGGCACACTCTGCCATAAAGCCCCGACATGTGGAGGGCTGCAGTGATAGTTGACTTTGTGGAACTTTCTCCCATCTCCCTACTGCATCTCTAGAGCTCAGCCACAGAGATCTTGGGATTTTTCTTTACCTCTCTCACCAAGGCTCTGCTCCCATGATTGCTTAGTTTGGCTAGACGGCCAGGTCACGGAAGAGTTGTGGTCATCCCAAACTTCTTCCATTTTAGGATTATGTAGGTCACTTTGCTCTTAGGTACCTTGAGTGCTGCAGAAATTTTTTTGTAACCTTGGCCAGTTCTGTGCCTTACCACAATTCTGTCTCTGAGCTCCTTGGACAGTTCCTTGACCTCATGATTCTCATGTCCTCTGACATGCAGTGTGAGCTGTGAAGTCTTATATAGACAGGTGTGTGCCTTTCCTTATCAAGTCCAATCAGTTAATTAAACACAGCTGGACTCCAATGAAGAAGTAGAACCATCTCAAGCAGGATCAGAAGGAAATGGACAGCATGTGAGTTAAATATGGGTGTCACAGCAAAGGGTCTGAATTTGCAAAAATATATACACACTTCTATTTTTTTCTTTCAAGATGGGGTGCAGAGTGTATATTAATGAGCAAAAACATTAACTTTTTTGATCTTACCAAATGGCTGCAATGAAACAAAGAGTGAAAATTTAAAGGGGTCTGAATACTTTCTGTACTCACTGTATATTATTTGTGCATTTATTTCTTGAGAGTGGCATCTATAATTATTTTACTTTATTTTAAGGTCTGTTATTTCTGGGTTCTTTGATTCATTTTGTTTGCATCAGGGTCAGTTGTAGTTTAGGGACAGTGAAGGGTCGGTGTGGTCTGGTGGTAAGGTCAATGTTGGGGATAAATCTAAGAAAAGATTCAAGTAGAGTTAGCTAGAATCCGTTCTTGTCTGTTGCTACTTTGCTTACAAAATAAAGTCATCCATGGTCTGAACATTCGAGGGATAAACAGGGCCAGCCTCAACACTGAAACAACATTGAGTATAAAGGTGAATACATTTTATTTTTTATTTTTCATCCAGTGATTAGCTTATTTTATTTTTTGTTCGTAGAACAAGAACTTTCACTTACAAATTTTGGATCACCAACTATTCAATGTTCCAAATCTTCACTAGGCCCTGGAAAATTAATGTTTACCAACCCCTACAGCCACATTAAAAATCAATTTGATTTTACCATATGATAGTTACAAAACAAACCTTTAACATATCAATTATCATTAAAGAATAATAAATCCACGGCACTCAAATGAATAGTGTGAAGTATACATATATTTTTATAGTGAAAATATATCATACAAATACATAATCCATAACTTTCAGAGAAATTGTTTATGTCTCTTATATGGAGATCCTGCGAGAAACCGGTAACTTTATCTTAATCATGTAGAGTCACTAAAAGGAAAAGTATAGAGCGAGCATCAGAAATGGAGCTATAAGAAGAGAAAAGAGGGACGTATAGGAGATTTAGATTAAGATAATAAGAGGGGAGTGGTTCAAAAGGTATAACTATGAAGAAATCTAAAGGATGAAGCAGTAGTGCAAGACAAGAGGGGAGAGGTGAGGGGGGAACATTCCTATTGTCACCTATTTTCATTTAAATTAATTTTATATCTCATTCCATTCAGTTGTCCTTTTATTCCAATTCCTTTTTTCACATATTTCAGCAGTCACAAACAAAAGTACAGTATTCTAAGCTACTAAAGTAATTTTAGGTCTTAGTAATAGAAAAACAGAGTTTTTTTTTACAATGTATAAAATATTTATTAAAACAAAACCTTTGTCCAGAAAGCTCTGTTGTTTCACAAACTAAAGCATGTATGGCTGAAAACACACCATATGTAGTCAAAAGTTTGCTATGTTTACTCTATTTAGTCTTATGGCCACCTTTCAGCAGGTATTCAGATGTACATGGAAGACATAGGGCTGGTTCCTAGCATACACCTAGTCATCTTGGGGGTCCATTAGCTCTTGAGATCGTTGTCTCCTGGGTTAGACAGAAACATCAACAGATTTCTCAATGGAGTAGATTTGGTTTCAATATGACCTCAGACAGCTTTATTCTTTATACATCATGCAGTAACAGGTCAGTGTACAGCATTTGCAACACAAACCGTCCAGTATCTACAGATCAGCGTCTGTAACCACCATGGTCTGAGCCTGCTGCCCAACACCACAAACAACAACGTTCCTGCCAGTGATCATTACTCCCACAGACTAGCAGCATCGATGCCCACGCTAAGAAGCTTACACCATTTTTAAAGAGGTCCTGCAGGTGACTCCCAAGAAGCCTACTGAGCGCAAGATCAAGAGTGAAGTTTGACTTCTTCCACACTCCCAACTAGGTCCTTTCCCGGGTCTTCTTGCATTCACACTAGCTTAAAACACGACACAGTGCCAAAACTGTACTATGGATATTGAGGCAACCAATAGTTAGTATAAAGTTGCAATAAAGGCAATACAATTTGTTCAAACCCTTAACATTTAAAACATACAGTGATACATATTTTATGTCTCATGTACAGAACATATTTTTCACGTGCTAGATTTTATAAATCAAAACCCAGTTACATTGACAATATTTAGTTCAGTAATGTGTGTGAACATAGTTTTTTGTTTTGTAATTTTGCTTACCTGCAGCTACTTGCAGGATTTCTGGCTGATGTAACAGTTTCTGTTAGGTCACATGACCTGCACTCTGATTTGCTTAAAAACACTGTGTTTTGATTCTGATAGGAAGTCTGTTACTCTATGCTTTCCTGTGAAACTAACTTTGAACCTCTCAGGAATGAATGAAGAGTTTCACTACCAGGTCACACAACCATGTGTTTCAGCAGCTCACAGTGCAGGTCAAATGACTCAATAGCAGTAGTGAGAAGTCCTGTATAAGTAAGCAATTTCGAATGAACTAAGGAAAAAAACACTGTGATTAAAGTGATTGTAATTTGTTGGGTGTATTAGATGTCAATAAATAAATATTGTCAATGTAACTGGGTTTTGATGTATAAAATCTGGCACGTGAAAAATATGTTCTGTACACGAGACATAAAATATGTATCACTGTATGTTTTAAATGTTAAGGGTTTGAACAAATTCTATCGCCTTGATCCTAAACAGAGGACCTTTATTACTTACATTGTAGCTCCATCGTCAGATGACAGCCATACCTGGAATGCTTCTGTTCAGGTAAGGATTTAGCTTTAAGCCCAGGCTGCCTTTCCTACTGTGATCTAGTTTAAGTACCGTACTTGCTTTATATCTCAAATATATGTCAGCATTAAATTGTTATAATTTGTATAATTTTTTAATACGCTTACTATATTAATTTCTCACATTTTCAAGATCTCTGCTTGCTGTCATTCAATACTAACCTTGTTTACTTCAGTAGATAAAAATGTGGACTGGTTGTGTAACTTACACACAAGTGCCTGACTTGAAAGACCCTATACACACACGGCGGAAATGCATGCAGTTTTCAGTGCGAAATCTGCATTTTCTGCAATACAGTTGAATTCCTGTCCATTTATGGACATCCATCCACATGTCACACGGCATATTTGTGGGGCATACGTCGGAGTATAATTGCGCTGCAATATGCTGAAGTACGCCCCATAAATATGGTAAAATCAGATTTTCAGACATATTCTCCGGTGGGAGAAAACGGAGCACCCAGAGAAAAAAAAAGTGACAAATCACTTCTTGCCAGCGCTTAAGTGCCAGGAAAAGGGTGGGTGGATGGGGGCCAGAGCCCTTTAAAAGTACTCAGGCGTATAGCACCGCACACAGTACACGCTGCTATATGCCATGTGATCATACCCTTAAAGGGGTTGTCTCACTACATTGATTCATCTTACCTCAGTCCTGTTTTCCCAGTTTCATTTTTTAATCCAAGGGTGTGTTTACTGGTTACTATTGGCCTGCAGTGATGAGCTGCTGAGGATATCAGGTCTGTAGCTTTAGTGACCAGCGCTGGCATCAGGAGAAATTGAACAGGTCTGTAGCTATAGCAACCTGAGGACCTGATGCAGTACATACAAGAGGGGATATCTAGGAATGGGTAGGTGAGTGTAAGTTTGCGAATCCTGAAGCGCTTAGAAGCTACATTGGTGGGGGACCCAGGAAGTGAGAGTAATTTATTTTTAATTTTATACCATCCTGGCCCTGTAAAACTACAATTTTATATGCCTGGACAACCCTTTAAAAACCATTTTTAGATTCTTCTAAGTATATACTATTAAGTAAACTATATGATTTTTATTACTAAGTATACTATTTATATGATTTTTATTTATTACTAAGTATACTATTTATTTGATTTACATGATTCTATCATTACGTTTCTGGCCGATGTTCTTTTCATAGACTTTCTCGATCATTTTAAGTTGTGGTGCACTTTAAAATGATCCGCTTCCTTTTAACTGTCTTACTGGCAGTCTACTAATTGGTTGCCCAATTATATTAACACAATTCCCAGCATGATTCAGGTAGGATTACCTGGCCAAACTGGAATCTGAGACACAACACTAATCATAAGGAAAGTTAGAATACTTTAGGTTAACATATTGAAGCAGTATGTTTGTTTCGAATATCAGTTTGATCTTATCATATCATATGAAATACTTTCCTCTTTTTTACATAAATAAAATTTGCAGCTGCCGTTTTCCATGCAGTGTAGTAACTGGACCACATTACTGAATATACACATTACAGCACTGAAAACCTCTTCTTAAAGAGGGGCCACTACGTGTCAACTAATCATTGGCACAGAAGAACCTTCAAAAGCATTCTATAGGAAAATGCAGGTAATGCCAATGGAGTTCTCAATTAGTTGTCAATTAAACATTTCCAAGTATTTTCTATTAGTCGATGTTCACACAGCGTTTTTTAGATGTGTGTTTGGATCCATAATGAACCCAAACACGCATCTAGCAATGTGCAGTGTGATTTACATTAGTTTTAATGTAAAACATGCATCGGCGTGCAGACGTCTTAACACTGATGTGTGTTTTAAATGCGAATTTTGGATACGTTCAAAAAATTGACATGTCAGTTCTTGATCAGTTTTATGTTTCAGACACCCTATTTAAAACGGTATGGCGTGTTTCTGCTGCACAGAAAATGCATCCAAACACGCGCCATACTTTGGGTGCATGTTTGGATGCATTTGACGCAGTGTTTTTCAATCCATTTTTCTGATTGAAAAACGCTGTGTGAACATACCCTTAACAATGTAAATGCATACATAGTAAATAAAAGAATTTAGATTCCAAAATACATTTCTTACAATTTTATAAAGTAACCACTTTATAGCCATGAATGTAGGTAAGAAGTGCTGGCTAGGCATGTGCCCTGGGTATATATAGACATATGTGTGCGGGCCATAATGAATAGGTAATGCTCTCCATGTGAAAAATATCACAGGTTCAACTATTGAGCACACATAACAACTTGTCTTCTTTATAATGTTTTTAAAAGAAAACGTTTAGAGCTTAGGTGGACACACACTAAACATGCAACAGTTTCTAGAAGATGTAGGCACCGCCAAAGTTCATTCAGGGTTACCGCCTCTTACATAAAATAATTTTCACTTCAAAGCGATTGTCAACTTATTTTTTTATTTTTACCGTATTGCTGCCCATTTAAAATAAAAAAGTTACAGTCACCTCTCCCCTCACCTAAGATCCAACACTCCGGATCTAAATGGGGATATTACTGCTGCAGCCAACCAGCGGCTACAGCAATGATGGTCAGTTCGAAAGAAGCAAGAAGAAAACAGAAGATGGGAAAAGTGAGGCATGGTAAAAATAAAGAAAAAAAAAAATTAAGGGAAAAACCCCCTTTAATTTTAAAAAACACACCCAAAAAATTTTTAAATTTTTTGAACCCAAAAAAATCCCCAATTAAATTTTTTGGGTCCCCCCAGGGGGGTGCCTCATGATTCCTCCCACGGGAAAATTAAAACCTTTTCCCCCTGTTCCTTTTTGGAAAAACCCAATGTTGCTAATTTTTGGAAAAGCAAAAAGCTTTTTTAAAAGGGCATTTTTTTCCCCCTTGTGTTTAAAGGGGGCCCACTTTTAAAACAAAATTTTTTTTTTAAACCATTTTTGCCAAACCCAAAACCCCAACTATTACATGGATTTTTTTTTTTGGGGTGGTTGTTTTTTTATTTTATTTTTTTAAAATTTTCCTGATTTACCCTCTCAAATTTTCCCCTTTTCCGGGAGCTTTTGATAGCTCAGCATTTGAGAGGATTTTTGGGATAAACCCTTTTCTTTCTAAATTGGGGCTCTGGCCCGGGAGAAATGTAAATATTGTTTACCCAATTTCCTGAAAACTGAAAAAAAAAAACCCCCCCCCTTTCCCCTCTGGGGCAGAAAAAAAGTAACCCTATTTCTTTTTTAATGTATTTTTTTTAGGGCCTAAAATTAAATTTTTAAAGGGGGGTTTTTCAATAAAAGTTTAAACAGACTTGAGCTTTTTGACCCTCCTTACGGGTTTAAAAACCCGGGGAATCTCTATCCCCCGGGTTGGGTGTGTTTTCCCTTCATGAAGAGTGATCCCACATTTTTCGGGTAAAGCCTTTGCAATGTTTTTCATGTCTGCAGAGCTGTCCCCTGCCCCCAAGGTTGCACATGTTTTTTTGTAAGCGGGAATCCCCGGCATTGCGGGTAAGTAGAACCCCAGTATTCTTTCGTTTTTGGGGTTGAATGCAAACCTCAGAGAGAGAGGATTAAAAAAGCGCAATGTGTTTTTTTCCGATGTTATTTAATTACAAAGGTTTTTAAAAACAAGAAAAAACTTGTCCCTTTGTGAGCTGTACAAAAAAAAGGGTTTTAAAGCTCTTTAAAAGTGTTCGGGGAAAAGGGAGCTTTTTGGGCAAAACTTCAAAGCCCGGGGGAAAGGCAGCAAAAGGATCCTTTGGCACCCCATTTTAATAAAATGCCCAACAAAAAAAGGTTTGTTTTTAAAAAAAAGGTTTAATTTTTTTTCCACAATACCCTTGGGGAGAGGGTTCCTATGGGCTTACCCAATTTTAAATAGAAAACCATATTTAAATTTCTTTTCCCCAAACTTCCTTGTTAAAATTGTTGATTTTTTGGGAAGTTTTTAAAAA
>JAODAL010010750.1:0-103467 GCA_025379985.1 Phyllomedusa bahiana | reverse complement strand
GCGGGGACTAAAATTCTGGATTGAAATTTAAAAGTGCAAGGTGGAAAATCAACAGTCCAAAAAATTTAAAAATGAACACCTATCTAAATTATACTGAAAAAAAGGGGATTTTTGCAGCAACAAAGAGACCTGCGTTATTTGAAATGTTTTTACCAATATAAGTTCGGGGCGCCAATATCCAGGAAATATTTCAATAGCAAACTGTTAAAAATAAAAATTCCCTAAAATGTCTACACTAAGTCTTGGTGAACTTTATCCAATGTTTTTTATAGTGGGTTGTCTGTGTTCGCCGGGGGGCCCCCCCCCCCCCCCCCCCCCCCCCGTCCCCCCCCCCCCGTGAATTTACAGGGTAGATGTGTTTTAAAAATTTCTTAGCAACTAATAAATTCTTAAAATTCTAATCAACTAAATTTGACGGATACAGCTAATAGTGGGGTTTTCTCTGTGCAGAAAAGATAAATTTCGCGAGGTTTGGCCACAGACAGAGCGCAGGCCTTTCCCCCTATGAGACGCTGAGAGACATGAGGCAAAAAAAGTGTTCTATGTAAAACGAGGTCAGTGATTTTTCCCAGCCAATCGCAACCTACACACCCCAGTCATGACGTTCCACACATGTCCCCCGCCTATTCTGTAATTATTTGGGCCGCCAAAATTAAGGAAGCCCCGAAAAAGGCCCGGGTCTTAATGGGTGAGCTCAGATTTTAACCTTTAATTATCGCATGATCTGGAACATTCGATCCCCATAAAAACCTGCCCGATTTCAACTTAGTCGAAAAAAAAACGCTCAACATAGCACCAGAGACGAAATTTGGAGACCAGAGTTTGGCTGAAAAAATTTCCCAGCGGACCCGAATAAAGGAAGGTTGGTTGGAATTCTTTTCCGGGAAAAATTTTCCACAGAGTAGGGGAAATGGTCAGACGGGGGGAGGCCCACTGACCCCTGGGATGCCTCTCCGCAAGCCCTAGGTGTGAGAGTTTCCCGGACATCCGGACAGTCCCCAATGAAGTGGCCAGAACCCCCACAGTAGAAGAAGCTGCCTCAGACGTGTTTGCGAGCGTTTTTCCCGGGTCGGGGTGGGCTCTCTCGCCCTGCATGGGTTTCTCCTCGGGGAACCAAATGGCGGGGAAGGGAGGTGTTGGAACACGGGGGCCCGACGAGGTAGCCCCCGTGGTTGGGCGACCCCCCCGTTGGAGGGGGAAAGTTTTTTGTCTCTCGGCAAAAAATATCAATTCGGGGTACTAACCGTCAGGCGTCCAAGAAAGTTTTGCAAGTCCCGACCAGCGGTCGCCTTTAATCGCCCCAAAAAGCCTTGCCAGAAGGCACCACCAAAGCCTCATTTTTCCAGTCCAACTCAGAGGCGGGTGCGAACTGCAGGGGAAATCCCCAGGGGAGTCCCCTGCGGAGACAGAGAGAGTGCGGCAGCGGAGGAGGTAGGGCCCGGGTTTCTGAAGACGGAGGGGAACCCCTGGGGGGAAGTTTTGAGATTCCCCCGTCAAAGGACCCCTCGGTCCCAAGCAGAGTGGCCCAGGCCCAGAGCTTAGGAGGCAAATTATGAAGCCCACCTTAGCCCGCTGGGGTGGGAAAATTTGATCCCCCCAACATTTTGATGTGGATGGAGCATTAAATGTGAAGCCTCTGCATTCTTTGGGGGCTCCATCATGGTGAGGGAAGCGGCAAAAGCGAGATGGCCCCCGGAGAGGAGCAGATAGACCCCATGTTTGCAGGAGAAAAACGGGTGCTGGAAGGGGGGGAAACAGCACGGGGTAGACGGTGGAAGGTTAAACATGGCCGCGAGCTGGTAAAACCTGGCTTGCTGTGGGGCGGCCGTCATGACGTCCCGGAGTTTGGGCAGAGGTCCCCTGGGGGAAAATCCAGGCCGTTTGTCTGTAATGGTTGGGGGTTTCGTGGACCCCACAAGCGATGATATTAACCCACGCCAGGGAGGGAGCTAAGTGCCCTAGGTATTCACAGAGCCCGCCGCAAAGCGGGATGGACTTGCTGCGGCGTGAGGTACCGGGGTGCTACCCTGCGGACTTCTTGCGGGGGGGGCCCCGGGGGAAAATGCGTGGTACAAATGAAAACCCCAGAGACGTAGTGGGGACAGGCGAAGATCGGGGCAGGGGGGCAGAGGTTCGTGGTCAAACAGGCAGAGGGCCCAGGGGGCGGAAAAAATGGCAAGGTGGGGAAATAGGGAAACGGGCTGGTCAGGTAATCACAGGTTTTCCAACACTCTCAAAACTAGGCAAGAAACCCAAACAAAACGGGCAGAGAGTGGGGGGGTATTCCTTTAAGGACCAGGGGGGGCAAAAAATTTTTAACGGTGCGCTGGCCCTTAAATCCACCCGCCGTCCCCCCCGCGCCCCTAAGCAGGGGTACGTGGCGGGGGCCCGGGAAACGGGCGGAAGCCGCCCACGGAGCGTGGGGGGAAAGTGAGCCGTCCCAGAACCGGGCAGCAGGGGGATGGTCGCGGGGAGCCGCGGCATCCGCGACGGACCCCCTGCGGGCAGGGGGGCAGCCGCGGGGCACCGCGGCACCTACGCCAGCCCCCATGACAATAGTTATACCCCCCATGTAATTAGCTTGTGTACGCCCCCCCGGCAAATTATATGTTTAAAAATTTAATCTGAGGGTCTATTGTCTTGATCACAGATCTCATGTGTCGGTTTTGACAGTCTCTAAAATATCGCTACCACAAGGCAGGTTTCTGGCCTTGTTATAAGTCCGTAACGGACCAGGCTTATAGCCGAGGAACTGGTGGCAGTCTATCGGGTTGGCGAGTTTTTCAAAACCCGTGGGGTAAACAGATCCTCCCGTTCAGGGTTATGGGCGAGTGGGGGATCCTCTCGCCCTCCCGGGTCTCTCTCCGTGCCGTGTGGCCCGGGGTTAACTGTGAAACCTTATCCGGGTGACCCTTCACCCTAGGGGGGGCGTGCACGATAACCCCAAGTCAGGGGTCAACCCTGAGTGACGCGGGCTTTTTTCAGTGACTATCTCCTATTTTGCTGGTGGATCCCGTTTTTCTATACACTTAGTGTCACTTTTAGTGTAACCCCGCTTCTACTGAAAGAGCAGACTACGAAAATTTTCTCACAGAACAGGGAAATGTCGGGTATTATAGACCTTGGCCAAAGTGAAAACTCGGACAAAAAAATGATTAAAAATATTTAAAAATGACTGGAAAATTTAAAAAAAAAACATAAACCCAAAATTCAAAAAAAAGTGTTTAAATAAAAACTGTTAAACAATAAGTCATTTTTTTGATGACACTTTCCTTTTAAAGAAGGCCAATCAATAAGTCCATCTCCATTCCAATAATGGCTCAAGCTGGTCTTCTGCTTACCTTCTATTCTCTATTGTCCGAACAGGACATCACCCTTACAACTGCTGATTTTTGCAAGGTCATTTTTGGCCCTTCCCTTACTTACCATTCGGGAAATGATCAAAACTCAGATCAGTGTGTAAACAAAATTGTTTCAGTGCACTATAAATCCCATTCCGAAGAGAACAAAAGGAAAACAGAAGGCTAAAGAGAGCCAGTGCTGGAACAGAGGAAAGAAGGAAGATCAGTAATTTTGTATTACATGGTCACCAGAAATAATTTTTGACTGAGCCAGGCAACCCCTTTGACCCTAGGAGAACTCAGCTAAAACTAAGGGCCACATGCATGAACCTGTTTAGCTCAAACCACTTTTTTTTTCCCTTTGGTTACATGGAAAAGAGCGAGTTTTAGACCTAAACAGTTTCATACATGTGGCCCTAAGTTATTTATCTCATCTATTTTCGCAGTCTGGGCAAGATATACACTCCTTCTAGAACTTTGCCTGCTGCAAGTTTACTCTTTGTAAAGACTTGCCTGCACACTTCTATCTGTTGACTGCTCTAACCTCCTTCCTGCTCCTTGTTTTGCAAAAACGCTGTCTTCCCTGACCATAGCCTGACTACAAATTCTGTCTTCTGCCCGGGCAGTGAAGAATCATTGTGTCTGGGACCTACCAGTAAAGTTTATTCTTGGGGACCACCAGAAGTGACTCTTGGCCCAGAAATAAAATAATTTTTTTTGGGCCAACAGTTGAGTTGATTTTTTGAGGCCATTTTAAAAGCTTAGTATACAACAGCACATATTGCCTAATACTCCATCTTTCTGCTGTTCTTTCTTGGTTGTTCATTGTGAAATGCCACCCTGTGCCCAGGTACCTCTTCTTGCTGGTAACAGAGCATAGGAATCCCTCTGAGAATTCTCCTTGCTGGGATGAAGAGTGATGAAATACATGTTCCTTAGACTCCAGTCTCTGGGTCAGCCCAACACAAAATCCATAAGTAACCTGAAAAGTTCAACCCATCTAATGAGCTTTGTCACAGTTGTCTCAGGCCATTGGCCCCCACTGATGTTCCTCTATCTGAAGTCCTTGGATTTGCTCCTGAACTCTCTCTACAATGTACCCACCAAGACCAACTATTTAAAATTCTGTAAAGTGGTTTCTGGATACCATGATCTCTTAGGGTCCTGATATCCCCAGTACTGTTATCACCGTTCTGCTGGTGCATCCTTCACACCTGCTAATCCACAGCCGGCAATCCCAAGACATGTAGATAATTTCTACACCCTTGGACCACCCATATGAAGGGCCGGGTTGATTTGTTTTCTTTTTAATAGGTGGCCTACAGTTGTTCTATATTGTTTTGGGAAGCACTGGTATAACCATCATCTTTCAGGGAATGAAATGATAAAGCGATACCCAAACTGAAATAATTCCTGGCCAATTTAAAGAGCATTTTTGAAGAACATGGTCATGCCTCTTCAATCACTTCCTCCATTTACTGTTGTTAAATGTTATCCAGTTCCTCATTCTGGCCTCCAAAATTAGATGAAATAATGAAGTTCTTATGGCCATCTTTCTTGTTTCTCAGGAAGAACCCATACAGTTTAAAACAATTAAAGGGGTTGTCTCATCTCAAAGTTTCATAGAATGCATGAATGAAATAATGCTGCTTTACTCTGTCATTTCCTGGTCAAGCTGTCTGTAATTAGCATATGAGCTCTGTGTATTCAGACTTCTCTCTTTATTAGTCTAGATTAGCTAAATTACCTTCTCTGAGGTCCGGAAAAGCTTCTGAGCTAATGTAAACAGTAGAGTAATTAGTCTTTTGTCTGAAAGATCAGCTAACACACAAGCTTTCACACTGCAGGTCATGACTTCACTCCCTGCTCTCAGAACAAACAGCAGGGGATAAGAAGTACACAGGTCGGTCACTTGGGAAACCTGAGAGCCCTCAGAAGGTGATAAAATCACTTTTAGCTCCTTAACAAAAAAAGATGAACAACGCAATATATTTGAAAAACGTCTTCGTTTAGTGTTCCCTACATTTTGAAAGCTATTCTTTGTAGTGAGACAACCCCTTTAAGGCTACTGATGCTGAGCTCCAATTCATGTAAAGTAAAGTAACAACTTGTTCCGGTACTGAGGAGACAAGGGACATTTCCGGCAAAACTGTTCTATGAAACTACAACATTTAACCCCTAAACGACCGCGCACCGTCTTTTGACGGCGGCCGGTGCGGGTCGTTCGTCTGCAGCGACGTCTTTTGACGTCGCTGCAGACATCGGGTTTGCGGCGCCCGGTGCCGCAGCTGCGCTGGGATCGGGGCTGAACTACACAGCCCCGATCCCAGAGCATGTCCTGCAGGCATCGGGGAGCGGAGGAAACCTCCGCAACCCGATGCTTTAACCCTTTGATTGCGGCGGTGCGTTACCGCAGCGCAATCAAAGGGATCCCCTGCTCTGTCGGGTGATCGGAACGCCTGGTCACCCGACAGAGCTCAGGGACCGGCTGCACAGTCAGCCCTGGGGACCTAGCGTGGCCCCAGAGTTGTCTGTGTATGAAGCCAGTGATTAGGACGCACTGTGTGCTGTCCTAATCACTGCCTGTGTCAGACTGACACAGATTAGCATGTATTAGCATATATGAATATGCTAATACATTACTAAGTGTAAAAAAAAATTTAAAAAAATGTTAAACAGGTCTCCCTTCATGGGAGTCAAAAAAAAAGTACAAAAAAAAACATAAAAAGTGTAAAAAAAAAAGAATAAAAAAATAAATAATAAAATAAAAATAAATATTTAATAAAAAATAATTGTACATAAATTACACGCACAAAAAAACCTACACATATTTGGTATCCACACGACCGTAATAACCTGTAGAATTAATCTAACAAGTTATTAAGTGTGAAATGTTAATGGTGTAAAAAAAAAATGAAAAAAACAAAAAAAATTTTGAAAAAAAAAAAAAATACTGCAATTATTTATAAGTGTACTTAAACTATTCCCTTATAAAGTACAACTTGTCTTGAATAAAACGAGGCCTCATCCAACTGCGTCATTGAAAAAATAAAAAAGTTACAACTGTTTAAATGCAAGGAGGCCAAAACTAAAAAAATGTTCTGGTCATTAACTACTTTTCAGGCGTTCGGCTTAAGGGGTTAAGATTAGTGAGAGTGGCTACCCTAGGCAACATTTCTTCCTCTCACAAAATCACTACTTTTGTCATATTGTTTTTATCTTTTCAGGTTTTTAAAGTCTGGATCTTAAGTAACTTAATTCACCAAGCTTTGGTCTCAGGTTACTCAATTCCATAAACAGATTGGAAAAGCTGCTTGCCATTGCTTCCGAAAATGGTGAACTTCTTCCTTAGACCGCTCATTTTGCCACAGACCCTTCGACCCTACAACTTAGTCCCCTACATCAAACAGACTTATTTCTATGTTTTGCAAAATACCTGTCACGATATATCAGAGAATATGAGAAGGGAGTTCATATACAAGATCTCTTACTATACACTCTTCTAGGAAGCCTACATCTTAATTCATATTTGTAAAGGTGACAAATGGCAGATGGCCTTCCAGGGGCGTAACTAGAATTCATAGGGCCCCATAGCAAAATAAGATGGAGCCCCAATACCTAATGACAATAAACTAAAACAGAAGCATAAAAAGTAATAATGAAAGGTATAAATAATACCGTCATATAAGAGGAAGCCCACATAGCAGACCTGGATCGCAGAAAGCCACCACCTACCTGTTCCCTACAAAGTTCTTGTACCTGAGTGGGCCCCTCAACCTCTGGGCTCCATAGCAGTTGCTATGGCTGCTATGGCTATAGTTACGCCCATGCGGCCTTCTATACTTGAGATGGGCATTTCTAATATCTAGTTTTACCTTTGGATTCAGTAAATCCCATGTTATCTTCTTGGAGTTAGTGAATTACATCTTCCAGCACTTCCAATGTGTCTGCCCGGTTGTTTACCTGGACAATATTTTAGTGTTTTCTGCTGACCTAAATGCTCATTAGGAAATGTCAAACTAGAGAACTAAGGGGTTCTGAGGGATTCAGACAAATTGACTCCTTAAATGGCCTTGTCTATAGGGACTAAAAGATATTCATTGCTTTTTATGCTTTAGCAAGTGTTCCTGGTAATTTGTCCCTCATTTTTTCTACCTGGCAACTCCTCACTAAAAAGGAGTGAATTAAAAGTAGAAACAGCTTTCTAGAATTTAAAGCAGGACTTCTACTCAGCTTTGATTCTCCATCGACCAGGATTCCTACAAACTGTTCTTTTTGGAGATTGATGCTTCACCTCTAGGTGAGGAAGCTGCAATAGTAAAGAAAGTAATTTGAAAACTCTAACCTTCAGTTTCTTTCCCAAAGCCTTTTTCCTGCTGAAAAAACTTATAGTATCAGTGACTGATAGCTTATGACCATTAAGTTGGCACTTAGGACGACATTTATGTATGAGGCTGCACCAGAAGTCTGGCATATTTTCAGCCCGAAAACTGGTGCAGTCCAGTTTTCTATATATTTAATGAGGTGCACTCCAATATCAGGCGCATTACAGAGCGCCCGTGGTACTTTGTTATGCCCCTGAGATCGGGGGCATGCTGGAGGCGTGTCGCACTACAACCGTACGAAGCCACACATTTATATCTTTAGTACAGCAAATCCAGGCACATTATTGCTGGAACAGGTAGACCAATTTAAAAGTGATTTACCTGAGCCAGAAGTATCCTCTTGTAGAAAGAAAGAGCTAAATCTATGACCCGCAGTAGAACAGGTTCATAGATTCAGGCACATTCCACGCTACTAATGTGCGCAAAAAAAGGCGCTTGGGCACCAAATATCATACATGTCGCCCTTAGTAGAGAGAATTTGTCATCCAATGACCATCCATACTGATCATGAAACCTTATTCTGCTGGTTGGTTAAATCACTATGAAACCTGCTCATCTTTGTTTGATTTCTTTATTTACTATACTCCTGCAAACTCGACGCAGATGCCTTGTCTTAAGGTATGTTCACACAGCATTTTCGGATACGATTTCTGCGTGTTTGGATCTGTATTGGATGCAGCAGGATCGCACCCTATACTTTACTATAGGGCTCCTGCTTCGTCTTTCGGACCAAGAATTGACATGTCAATTCTTGTAACGGAAACGAAAGATGGATCCGACAGACGCAATGTAAACACGCATCGGAATCACTCATATGAATTCCGAGACGTGTTTCACATTGTGAGCCGTGAAAAAACACACTGCTCAGTGTCAGAGGCGTGTTTGGGTCCATCTAGCCGGACCAAAAAACGCATCCAAAAGTGTATGTTCACACGGACCCAACACCCCATGTGAACATACCCTTAATCTTTTGCCCTGAAGATTTGGCTTTAAAACCTCAACACATCAGTGACCAGACTCAGACTGCCCCAAAGAGGAACAGGGAAGCCCCAATGTGTCCCTGAGCATGGAAGACCTGGAGTTTCTTTTAAACTGCATATAAATCCTTGGGAGAGTTAGAATGGCAGAGAGAGATATGAAAAAAAGCAAGAGGAAGAGCATAAGAGGCATGTACAGTCATATACAGTACCAGCAGGGTGGGCTCCATCAAATCCACTGGTGGACCCCCACAATTAACTCCACGTGGGGGGCTCTCCTGGAATAAAATTCTACTGGTGGGCCCTGGGCACACAGTCCGACACTTTCAGTGACACTAGTTGTATTCTACTTACAACCCCTGTCTACTTCAAAGATATCCCCCCTAGAAAGGCTTTTATGCAGTGGAACCGAAGAATAAGGATTCTAACTTGGGGGTGTCATGACACCAAGGACTTAGTTTCTCATCACTTCTCAGATTCAAAATTTCAAGCACTTCGTAGTGTTGTGTCTCTCTTGTGTACAAAACAGGCAATTTCACCAAAGATGTGCAGAATTGTTTACCCCTTTCTCAGCTCCAGACTCTTCATGAACTTATATTTTGATGACCTTCATTACCAATTTGCCCTGCTTCTCTGGTTGCCCAGTCATCTGGGTGATTGTTGATCAGTTCTCCAAGACAGCACATTTTGTCCTGTTATATGGAATTACTTCTCTTACTCTATTGTCTTCTCTTTTTGTCCACCACATCTTTAATCTACATGAACTACCTTAACACATCATCAGAGTTGTGTCATTTACTTCTTAGTTTCGTAAAACACAATGCAATCTGTTAGAAGTCAATCTGGATTACTCTTCAATTTTCCATCGGACAGATTAATGAAATGTATCAACCAAATAATATACAATTTTCTTAGAAACTTTGTCTTACTCTAGCAGGAGTCCACCCTGACATCAACCTTCTTCTTAATTTATGAACTAGATCCCACAGTGCCTCTTCCCTTCTCTACACCTTTGGAGGTTTCTGCAGCCAGTGCCTCTGTTGGGGATTTCTGTCACATCTGGCAGGAACTTCCTTCACAACTGTTCTGAAACAAATTAATCCCATATGTTACAAGCTACAACTTCCAACATCTTTGTGAATACCAAATTCTTTCCATGTCTCTCTTCAAGCCACACATCCTAAACTATTTTTTAGGATTCCAGTTGCAGTTAAAGAGTTTTTCTTTCAGATCCAGATGCTAAATTTGAAGTTAAGATGATTTTAGATATTAAGAGGTCTACGAAAAAATTGTTCTGTTTTGTGGACTGGAAGAATTCTGGTCCTCAGTGGAGGTCCTGGGAAACTGCGAAGAGATCCTGAGAAATCCCAACATCAATGGTTTTGATCTCATTTATAAATTTAATTTTTGTTAGGGCCCTAAGAGAAAGGGGAGTAAAGAAGGGATACAGTCACAGTCACCCCCACCATCTCCATTTCTATGTGGTTCTCTCTCTCTCTCTCTTGGAGACTATTATTATGCTGTGATGAATTCCACATCTCCTTGCAAGGGTTAATAGGTTTTTGCAATCACAAATAGCATATATCGATAGGATATACCATCAATGTGATTAAAAACTAAAGGTACTTGCACAGGCAATGACACCATAAAACCAGGGTGTATAATATCTATGGACAGAGAAGATGCGTAATAAAGACAAAATAACAGTACAGTTATAGTAATGGCCTTAAAGACCACAGTTATTAAGACACAGCCTTGAATATTGTTAAGGTAGAAGTCGATAGAAGTATATATGGATCCTCTGGACCACCGTGAGCAATGGAGTAATAAACCACGTTAGGAAGCGGGTCTAAGGCCCTAGGTCTTAGACAGACTTAGCTGCTGGGTACCTCCATGTCACTACCCCTGGCTACTCACAGTAACATCCGAATTACCGGATGTAGGACAGCGGTACAGGCAGAGGTGATGGGTCAAGGCAGGTGCAACCGTAGACTGAAGCAGTCTCAGACAGGTAGCAGACTGGAGTAGTGGCAGGTATCAGCAGTACTGGCAAATGAAGGTAACTCTGGAACCAGGACGACAGTAACGCAGGTAACAGGAACCAGGACAGCAAACAGAGGTCAGGATCAATGTGGGAACATCAATAAACTGACCCAGAGCAGTGGCAGGAAGTTAGTCAAAGGTCATTGGCCAGGTAATTGGTGTAATGTCTTTTGAAATTTTGGCGAGTCAGCGTGCGCATGCCCTAGGGAGGACGTGTAAACACTCAGGACGCCGGCATGAGTGAATACCAGAGCAGGAGCTAGGTCAGGTGTGTACACAGAGACAGGGGGAGCCGGGAACGCAGGAGAGACACCACCATGTCCACGGTACGGAGGCAGGACCATGGTATGGACCGTGACAAGTATTAAAACATAATTGAACCATCTCCCACTGGAAAACCAATCTGATGGCACCTAAAAAGAAAACTGCTACAGTATCTCACAAAAGTGAGTACACCCATCACATTTTTGTAAGTATTGTATTATATCTTTTCATGGGACAACACTGAAGAAAAGACACTTTGATACAATGTAAAGTAGTCTATGTACAGCTTATATAACAGTCTAAATATGGCGTATCCTCAAAATAACTAAACTCACAGCCATCAGGTCTAAACAGCTGGCAACAAAAGTGAGTACACCCTTAAGTGAAAGTGGACAAATTGTGCCCAAAGTATCAATATTTTGTGTGGCCGCCATTATTTTCCAGCTCTGCCTTAACTCTCTTGGGCAAGGAGTTCATGAAAGCTTAACCAGTTGTAGTCACTGGAATCCTCTTCCACTCCTCCACGATGACATTAGGGAGCTGATAAATGTTATAGACCTCACACTCCTCCACCTTCTGTTTGAGGATGCCCTACAGATGTTCAATGGGGTTTAGGTCTGGAGACATGCTTGCTCAGTCCAGCACCTTTACCCTTATTTTCTTTAGCAAGACAGTGGTTGTCTTGGGGGTGTGTTTGGGGCTGTTATCATGTTGGAATGCTGCCCTGTGGCCCAGTTTCTGCTTCAGTAAGTCACAGGAAATGTTGAAATTCATGGTTTCCTCAATGAACTATAGCTCCCCACAGCTGGCAGCACTTATACAGCCCCAAACCATGACATTTCCATCGCCAAGCTTGACTGTAGGTAAAACACACTTGTCTTTGTATACCTCACCTGGATGTTGCCACATATGCTTGACACCAGCTTAACCGAATCACTGTATCTTGGTCTCATCAGACCACAGGATATGTTTCCAGTAATCCATGTCCTTAGTCTGCTTGTCTTCAGCAAATTGCTTCCTTGTGTATCATCTTTAGTAGAGGCTTCCTTCTGGGATGACGGCCATGCAGACCAATTTGATGCAGTGGGCGGCATATGGTCTGAGCACTAACAGACTGACCCGCCATCCCTTTAATCTCTACAGCAATGCTGGCGGCACTGATACATCTATTATAAAAGACAATATCTGGGTATGATGGTGAGCAGGGGCGCCATCAGAAATTTCAGGGCCCCATACAGCTGAAGCGTCTGGGCCCCCCCCCCCCCTATCAATCCCGCCCTACCTCCTCACCAGTCACCCAACCCCAGACAAAAAAAAAAATGCAATTGCACCATTGTTTTTGGATTTTACAGTTTATCAATATTGTGCGGGTCAGTAGGTATACAAGGGCCAGCAAATACCGCCACATTTTCACCACGTGTCAGCACTATTATGTTACTGACCAAACCAGTATATGCAGACCCATATTAGAAATAACAACAATATACTAAGACCATATAATACCGCCACATATCACTACCATAACGACACTGCATACCACCGTACTATTACGGAGTATAATTAATTACAATAAGAATGATATTACTGCCAAACAGTGACCATATAGTGTTAGATGCAGGTGTACACAGGTGCTCCACACACAGAGCAGTTACATTTAGTGACTCACAAGGAGACGTCTTTCTGATTGGAGTCGTTCACTTTCTCTTTTTCTTCTCCATCCGGCCCAGACGGCCATCATGACTGCGCCGGGCTGCGATTCGTCTCTGCAGAATTTACGTCCCCTTAAGTTGGGACCCACACGGATGGGAGGACGAGGGAACTTAAATGGAGCCCCACCCAGCAGGAGGGGAAGAACTTGAGTGTGGTTCCACACAGCTGTGGCCCGGAGGGGAGGGACGCTGGGGCAGGGGGGCATCAGAGAGGTCCCAGAGGCTTCATTGTGGCAGCGGAGGGGGGGGGCTGCAGAGAGGCCCCAGGGAATTCAGTGTGGCAGGGGGGGGGGGGCTCCAGGGCTTCAGTGCAGCAGGGAGGGGTTCAGTGGGGACCCCTGGGGGTTTTGTGTAGCGGGAGGGGGGGGGGGTTTTTAGTGTGGACCCCAGGGGCTTTTGTGCAGCAGGGAGGTGGGTTAGTGGGAGCCCCAAGTTTTTTTAGTCCGCAGGGGGGTTATGGAGGCCCCAGAGGCTTTATGTCCAGCGGGGCAGGGGGGGTTAGTCGGTGGGACCCCAGAGCTTTAGTCCAGCGGGCAGGGGGGGGGTTAGTGGGGCCCCAAGGCTTTAGTCCAGCAGGGCAGGGGGGGGTTAGTGCGGGCCCCAGAGGCTTTAGTCCAACAGGGGGGTTAGTGGAGGCCCCAGAGGCTTTAGTCCAGCGGGGCAGGGGGGGTTAGTGCAGGCCCCAGAGGCTTTAGTCCAGCGGGGCAGGGGGGGTTAGTGCGGGCCCCAGAGGCTTTAGTCCAGCAGGGAGATTCAGTGGGGGCCCCAGAGGCTTTAGTCCAGCAGGGAGATTCAGTGGGGGCCCCAGAGGCTTTAGTCCAGCAGGGAGATTCAGTGGGGGCCCCAGAGGCTTTAGTCCAGCAGGGAGATTCAGTGGGGGCCCCAGAGGCTTTAGTCCAGCAGGGAGATTCAGTGGGGGCCCCAGAGGCTGTAGTCCAGCAGGGAGATTCAGTGGGGGCCCAGGGGCTTTAGTCCAGCAGGGAGATTCAGTGGTGGCCCCAGAGGCGTTAGTCCAGCCGGGAGTGTCAGTGGGGGCCCCAGAGGCTTTAGTCCAGCAGGGAGATTCAGTGGGGGCCCCAGAGGCTTTAGTCCAGCAGGGAGATTCAGTGGGGGCCCCAGAGGCTTTAGTCCAGCGGGGCAGGGTGGGTTAGTGGGGGCACCAGAGGCTTTGGTGCAGCGGTAGGAGGCTCAGTGGGGCCCAGAGGCTTTGGTACAGCGGTGGGCGGCTCAGTGGGGCCCAGGGGCTCTGGTGCAGGGGTGGGCGGCTCAGTGGGGCCCAGGGGCGTTGGTGCAGCGGTAGGAGGCTCAGTGAGGCCCAGAGGCTTTGGTGCAGCAGTGGGAGGCCTCAGTGGGGCCAGGGCTTTGGTTGCAGGGTGGGAGGCTCAGTGGGGCCCAGGGGCTTTGGTGCAGCGGTGGGCGGCTCAGTGGGGCCCAGGGGCTTTGGTGCAGCGGTAGGAGGCTCAGTGGGGCCCAGGGGCTTTGGTGCAGTGGTGGGAGGCTCAGTGGGGCCCCAGGGGCTTTGATGCAGTGTGTGTGCAGTGGGGGGTTTGGTGGGGAGCCCACAGTAACATTCAATTTGGGGGGATGGAAGCTGTGCTCCGAGTCCCTGCAGCGTCTGTCACTTACTTCTCCTGCAGTCTGTGAACGGAGTCGGCCCCTCCCGCTCTCTCTGCCTGTGGGCGGGGCTTCGGTGATTCAAATGATCAGGCGTCCCGCCCACAGGCAGAGGGAGAGCGGACGGGGCCGACTCCGTTCACAGACTGCAGGAGAAGTGACAAACGCTGCTGGGACTCGGAGCACAGCCCCAGCTCTCCTCACACTCTGAGCTGCACGGGCCCCCGCGGCCGGTCAGCAGTGCCGAGGGGCCCGGTCAGGCAGGCTATTTTGTGAAACAAGAGGGCCTGCTTGCTGCGGGCCCCCTTGTTTCACCGGGCCCCCTACACCAGTAGCCCCTGTACCCCCTGTATGGCGGGCCTGATGGTGAGTATGTGCACTCAACTTCTTTGTCAACCATGGTGAGGCCTGTTCTGAGTGGGACCTGTCTTGTTTAACCGCTGTATCGTCTTCTATGCTGCAGCTCAGTTTTAAGGTGTTGGCAATCTTCCTATAGCCTAGGTCATCTTAATGTAGAGCAACAATTCTTTTATTTAGATCCTCAGACAGTTCTTTGCCATGAGGTGCAATGTTAAACTTCCAGTGATCAGTATGAGAGAGTGTGAGAAGGATAACACCAAATTTAACACAGCTGCTTCCCATTCACACTAAGGAGTTACATGACACCATGGAGGGAAAATGGCAAATTGGGCACAATCTGTCTATTTTTACTTAGGTGTGTACTCACTTTTGTTGACAGTGGTTCAAACATTAATGGCTGTGTGTTGAGTTATTTGAGGGCACACAAAAATTACACTGTTATACCAACTGTACACTGACTACTTTACATTGTTTCAAAGTATCATATCTTTAGTGTTGTCCCATGAAAAGATATTATACAATATTTACAAAAATGTGCGGGGTGTACTCACTTTTGTGATATACTGTAGACAAGAATAAAGTAAAGAAAGAAAGAGAAAAGAAAAGTAAGAAAAAAGTAAGCATAAGATTGTGTCCACACAGCAGTATGCAAATCCGGACGGTATTTTGTCATCTTTTTTGTGGTTTTGGGGGACGGTTCACTACTGACATGTTCATGTTCCGCCTGATAACCGGGCGGAAGAATGAACATGTTCTAAGTTTTAAGGAACAACGGCGGTTTAAAAAAGGGCCGGCAGAAAATCCGTTCAGTGGGGACTGCTGAACGGATTTTTCTATTAAAGTCTATCAGGATGGTTAACAGTCGGTTTACAGGCGGCCTTAAAATCTGAAAACTGTCTGTAAATCTGACCGAAAATCCTGCCGTGGGGACATGCCCTAAAAGGGCTTCAGAGGTCTCCATGATAGGAATCAGGTTGAATGATTATTTAGTTTTGAAGGTCGCCAAGGGGCACATATAAAGGTAAAGAAAATAGGTAAGTGAATGGAACTTCCAAAGGTCATCTGATGGTAGCTCAGACTAACTTTGTAAAAAATAAAATAAGAGAGAAGACCCATATGTCAGCCAGCAGAACCAGGTTTTATTGAGCCAGTTCTCATTGTTTTGGGGAAAAAGTATTAATTTATGTCTGTTAGGGAGCTGCTGACTTTTGTTTAAAGCATGTAATCATGGGTATTTACATGGTTTTATACATTGTGACCAGTCCCAAAGGCAGTCTTTAAAGAGTACCTATCACCTCCATAAAAACACGCAAAAATTGATAGAAGATGAAATTATAAGACTTTTCTCAAATACATGTCATTAGCAATCCAGAGGATTTTCCCTCAGTTTTTTCAGGGAAACAGGTTTTACTTTCACTATTGTAACTCAGGAGATCCTTATCAGTCTGTTGGGAGATACCAACTGTGCAGGGGGAGCTGAGGGCATAGCTGGGTTTGTATAGGTCATTTTGAGTCTCACTACATACAGTACAGCGGGTACAGCACACTAAGGCTATGTCTACACTGTAGTGGACAAAAAATGACCTGAAAGCCAAATACTAAAAACTGAGTTTTCTGTCCCCTGCCTGTCAAAAGCAGCTGAAAAAACGGCCGTTTATTCTTGCAATAAACGGCGTTTTTTTGTTGCGGTTTTTACCTGCGTTTTTTGCTTGTCTTCAAGTCTGGTTTTCAATCTATGCATAAATTAAGCCATTGGATGTAACTCCACCCTACAAAAGGGATGGAAAGCACATTATTGCATTTATATGTAATCTTGTAGTCATTTTAGGGATTTTGGCACTAGAAAAATTATCTTGCTTATGTAGCCAAAAGTACTTTTTTTATGGTTTTTGGCGCTAAAATCCTTATTTTTACGGATTTTGGCACTAATAAAGTTATGTCGCTTTTTCCGTTAAAAATCTGTTTTCTTACGGATTTCGGCACCACAATACTTTTTTTGCTGATTTTGGCGCTCATAGAGTTCTCGCTTTTGTCGCTAAAAATATGGGTTTTTACGGATTTTGCCGCAAATTTAAAGTTACCTTGCTTTTGTCCACTAAAAATATACGTTTTTTTTTTTGGATTTTGGGCCTAAAGTCCATGTTTTTATGGATTTTGGGGTTACTGTTATCTCGCTTTTGCTGCTAAAAATCCGGTTTTTTAACGGATTTAAATTTATCTCCTAAATCTGTAAGAAAAAAGGATTTTAGCAAAAAAAGCGGAAATTTTAATAGCCCCAAAATCCTAAAAAAAAGTATTTTAGTTTTAAAAACCCGTAAAATAAAAGGAATTAGCTCAAAAAACTTATTTTTAAGGAAAAAAGTGTGAACTTTTTTTTTTTGTGAATTTTTGGGCTAAAACCCTTAAAAAAATCGTTTTTTGCCAAAAATGCAAGAAAAAATTTTCTTATTGTCAACTTAAAAAAATTTTAGTGCCAAAATCCGTAAAAAAAATTTTTTTAGCGATAAAAGCAAGAAAATTTTTAAAATAGGGCCAAAATCTTAAAAAGAGTGTTTTAGTGTTAAAATCCAAAAAAAGTTTTTTTAAAACCCCAAAAAAAACATTTTTTGCAACAAAAGAGAGAATTTAAAATAGCGCCAAAAACCCGGGAAAAAAGGGATTTTAATCAAAAAAAGGGGAGATATTTTAATAGTCCCAAAATCTGAAAAAAAAAAAATTCTGCCCCAAAATCCGTAAAAAAATTTATTTTTGCGTCACAAGGAGATATTTTCCCAAGAAAAGGATAAGCCCCAAAACCCTTAAAAGAAAATGTTATTTAGCGTCATTAGAGAAAAAAATTTTAAATTGCGCAAAAAAAGTGTGGCGACAAAAATATGATAATTTATTACAAACTCGAACGAGGACATACAAACACTTGTATGCAGAATTGAAAAAAAGTATAAACTGTAACACCCACTATAGGGGGGTAATCTCCCGGGTGGGTTTTTATTGAAAAAATCCGGGGAAAAAAAGTCCTGCGCTTTAAAATGACTCCTTAAAAATTTTCTGCCCTTCTCTGGCGTTTTTTTTAAAATGTTACAAAAGACACCCCTAAAAAAAAAAAAGCGAAAAAAGAAGCTCAGTGTAGGGAAACAGAGGTTTTTACAATAGAAGCATGGAGTGTTTTCAGTAGTTTTTTTTAGTTTTTTAGAAAATGAAAAAAAACTGAAACAATTTAGTTTTTCTGGCAGTGTAGACAGAGCCTATGTGACAGAGTTTACCTTTGCTTTTGCCTTTTCCTCCATCACACAGCATCTTCTGTATCACACTGCGCTGGGGGAACATACAGATTTACAGGCTCCCCCTGCCTGTGGACTCTCCCACTCAGGAACTTTCAAATGTCATCAAACATCCATAAACTGTCTGTGCCGACCCCCCCACCTTCAAGCTGTCTTAAAGGGCCCGCACTTTTTAACCCCTTACCGCCGGAGCCAGTTTTGGCCTCTCTGACAGAGCCCCATTTTTTTTTTTCTGCATTGTCACTTTTGGGAATAACTTTTTGTCACTTTTCCTATCCGTGATTTAAATTGTTTTCTCGTGAAAATTGTGCTTTTAAATAGTAAGAAATTTTTTGGGCCAAAAAAAAGCTTGTTTATTTGTGAAAAAAAAAAAAAAAAAATCGTGAAAAAAGAAAAATTTACCCAAAATTTTTTCTTCAAAAATTTTTTTGCATGTAAGACAGATAGTTTTTCCACTCAAAAAATTTATAAATACATCACCCTATGTTTTCTGTAGTTTGGCATCTTTTTTTTAAAAGTCTTTTTTTTTTTCGACATTAGGGGCTTAGAAATTTTTATAATTTTCAAATTTTTAAGAAAAATTTTCAATATACAATTTTTAGGGGCCAGTCGTTCTAAAGTTTTTTTGATTGACCTTATTTAGATACCCCCATAAATCCTCATCAAAGAAACTACACCCCTTAAATATTCAAAACCGCATTTAGGAAGTTTTTTAAACCCCATTAGGTTTCACAGGTTTTAAAGCAAAGTAAGTAAAAATTTAAAAAATTTCATTTTTTTTTGCAGATTTTCAATTTTTATACATTGTTCAAAAGAATACGGTAAATGTTTTTCGGGGAAATAAACTTAATTTTTGATTCCCCCGATTTGCCGTTTTCAGGAGATTCCCATATGTGGCCCTAGGCACTTTTTGGCTCAACCACAACCCCCAGAATAGGAGGGGCACCTACGGGCTCTGGGTCTCTTTTTTTCATTCCCATTTTTTTTGGGGGGCCTTTCAGGTTTGGGGACCCCTAAGGTGCTAAAATTAAATAAAAAAAATACCCCATAGGGGAAACTACACCCTTAGGATAACCAGGGGGTGTGACATATCGACCCCACAGGTGTGTCACAAAAAATTTTGGGCGTTGGGCTGAAAAATTTTTAAAAAAAATTTTTTTTCCAATATCTGCAATTTTAGCTAAAAATGTTTAATTTTTAAAAAGGGGAACCCTGGAAAAAAGCACCAAAAAACCCTTTTTTACGAAATTTTTCTTCCAAGTTCGGCAAAACCCTAATGTGGGTAAACTGCTGTTTGGGCCATGGGCAGGGCGTATAAGGGAGGGGCGCTATTTGGTTTTTGGAACGCAGATTTTGGTGGGGCCATGTCGCATTTAAAAGCCCCAAAGTATGAAAAGGAAAAACCCTTCCAGAAGTCGCCCCATTTAGGATTCAAACCCTCTAGATCTCATTAGGGGTGTATTGACATTTTGGGTGCCAGTTTTACAAGTTTTTTTTTATTTTGCATTGGGCTATAAAAAAGGGGGGAAAAGAAATTCCGCCATTGTTTTTTGGGCTTAAATTTTTACAGAGTTCGCCGTGCAGTAAAAATGACAGGATACTTTACGGGGGGGTCGGACAATTGCAAGGGATAGATTTTATATAGTTTTTTTTATTTTTATTATTTTACAAAATAGAAATAGGTCTATAAAAAAATTGGGTTTTTTTTATGTTGTTCGTTCGACAGCCAAAACGTTTTCTTTTCTGTAACGGACTGATTCTGGGCTTGTTTTTTGGGGGATGATTGACGTTTTTAAGTACCATTAGGGGGGCATATGCCGCTTTATCATTTTTTTTAAAGGTTTTTGGGGGCATTTTTGAAAAAAATACACATTCCTGGTATTTTTTTTATTTTTAACCGGGTCACCTGCATAAAACGACATACTTTATTACTTACGGGTCGATACGATTACAGCGATACCAATTTGTATTTTTTTTTTTATGTTTTACGCTTTACACAATAAAAACCTTTATTTCAAAAAGGAAAACACTTTTTTTCATTCCATATTGAGAGCCAAACTTTTTTTTTTTCTGTGTACGGACTGTGAAGGGGTTGTTTTTTTTTCGGGAAGAGTTTAGTTTTATGGTATCATTTTTGGGGACAAACTTTTATCAGTTTTACATCCTTTTTTTGGGAAGGGAGGGTGAAAAAATACTGCAATCCTAGTAGTGTTTTTTTTTTTTTTTTTACTAGCGCTCACCGTGCAGTATCCATGACCATTAATTTACTCTCTGGGTCGATACTATTAAGGGGGATACCCCATTTAATGTTTTTTTTAAAAATTTTTAAGCACTTTTTTAAAAAAAAAAAAAAAAAAAGGTTTTTAAAATTGTGTTAAAAAATTTTATGCATCGCTGTCTTTGAGAGCCCTAACTTTTTTATTTTTCTGTATACAAGAGTGTAAGGACTTTTTTGCGGGGGAACTGAAGTTTTAATTGGTAAATTTTCCCCTTTTTTAAAGAGTTTTTGATCGCTTTTTATTCCTTTTTTGTCGCAGGATGTACTGCAAATTTTGTACTGTTTTTTGTTTTTTTTTTTTACGCCTTCACCGTAGGGTTAATTTTCAGACAGATTTATAGGTGGGTCGTTTTCCACGCAGTGAAAACCAAATATGGGTATTTTTTTTTTTGATCTTTTTTGGGCGATTGGGGTTTTAAAAGGGGGAAAAGGGGTGTACGTGTTTTTTTTTTTTTTTTTTTTTTATTTTTTTTTACTTTTAAAATTTATTTTACTTTTTTTTTCACTTTTTTTCACTTTTTCTTCAACCAATCATCAATTGCGGGTTAGAAGGGCAGACCAGTGCACGTTTAGGACTGTGTACGGTCGCCATGACAACGCCTGTCCCTGCCCACAAACATTGCGGGCATGGGGACGTCCAGATGACCCCCGGGGGAAATGCCGTTCACTTCCCGGGGGTCATCAGACAGGGGGTCGGGGCCGCACTCAGTGCGGCAGCGCCGGGGCAGGCAAGGGGCTCACTCCCCCTGCCTGGGCTTTTTCATGCAGCCCTACAGGGTGCGGGAAAAAAGTGTTAATCCCCCCGGCCGGAGCCCACTCCCTGGGGGTGATAGGCAGCGGCCACGGTAATTTACCGTGGTCCCATGTTGGGGATTTGTGCGCGCTCGCCCCCAAAATCGCCAGGGGGTATGGGTACGTCCTTTTCCGGAAGTCACTTCCCGCTGGGCGTATCCTACGCCCTATGTCGGGGGGGGGTTAAAAACTGAAATACAGTGAAATGCTTTGGTTTTCCTAATGAAGCTTATTTGAGAAAGTGTTTGTATTTTAGTCTTCTGTTACTTCATGAGGTTTGTCTGTATTCTTTAAATACCAGACCAGCAGCACTGTTTCAGTCAAAGTAAATAAGTGTTTTTTTATTTTAACGCACATCTAACACAAAACACAAACAAAAGGCTACATCCAGCACCCTAGTGCCCAATAATGCAGTCCTTGGCAGAGACAAATAAATACATGGCTCAAATCCTGCCACTGCCCCCATGTCACTCACATGGCCTGCCCACCCTATGGCACAGCACAGCTCCTGTAAAATCTCCTATTTTCCTCAGCAGACACAAGGATCCTACTTTACATCAAGTTGCAGTAAAACTGAGAATCACATCCCAGCTCATCTGACCTACCAGGCTTACATAGCCAACAAACCTAGAAGTGGCTTTCCCACCCAACTCTTTGGCCACTCCGTTAAAAGCCGGACAACTACTACAAGCAGCTATACTTAATGACACAACACGTGTCAGTCGCTTATTGCTGCTGACCCTCAATAGATAATGGCTTTTACCTCACTGAGGTCAGGCACCTACCTGCCATCAATGACGGTTCCTAGTGCCTTCTTAGAACATATAGAATGGATGAAAACATTTAGTTTCCTTTTAATTAGTCTTTATCTAAAGTTGGTTGATTGCCTGCACAAACGGCAGGATGCAGTGAATCATAAAATAAATAATATTCATAATATTTGAAGTAAAAGTAAATACCCATCACTACCCAAAACAACTAAAATTAGATTCAGATGCATCAATTCAGATACAAATGAACAAAACATTGTTAGCCACAGTCTTTGAGGAACTTGTCTTATTACAAGCCTTAGCTATTTAGTTTGGTTTGCTCCTTGCTATTGAAATATGTGGTATCACTATGCCTAACTCCAAGAGCACTGCACAAGTTCTTCAGAAAGAAGGTTGTAAAAGCCTATGAGATCAGAAAGGGATTTAATGTATTGCCAAACAATTTGACATCAATTACCCATTGTCTACAACTTGTCCAGACCAGGTCATCCCAACGTGATTTCTAAATTTCTAAAAACCATAAATGGGTTGACTTTCAGTTGAGTTGTGTTTGCCTTCAACAAAATGTTAATAGTATATTCAAGGAAGCACAATGTCTCACCTCTTGCCCTCCCACGGACGGAAAAGATAACTGTAGGCCTCATACCTCAGGCGAATGAAGTTCCTCTGTTGTCAGCAGCATCATTTTTATATAACATGGGAGATCCGTGGGTAGAATAACAAAAGGCCATCAGATAACATAAAACTTTTGTTTTTTTATTACTGAGAATGATTCACTTGTTATTTATTCATATGTATGTGTCTTTTTGTTCCTCCTTAAATGTCAAGCTTTTCATATATTTCAGATATTCAAAACTGAACTTTTATGACAGGCCTGTTATGTTTCGTGTACTTTTATAGCCCCATTTACATTGCTTTTTCGTATTGTCAAGATAAATGTTTATGGTATCCAGATTGATACCACAAAATGCGATGTGAACGAGGCATAAGAGATAGTAATTTTGCCTACTTAGCAGTGGTTACATCTACGAAATGTGTGCCACAGATCCAAACAGGGCCATTCCTAGGCTAAATTTCACTCAGGGCGAGGTGAAGAAATTTCGCCCCCCCCCTACCCTGTGTAACATATGGCGCCACATTGCATCACCATAAACCAAAGCCAAAATATAAAAAAAGCTTTATCACAATATTCTACATATAAAACTACTAAACCATAGTCCTACAGTTACCAAATAACACCGCTGCACCAACCAGAATCCCAAGACCACTAGGACCACATATCACCAGCACACAGTGACCGAATAATACCACCACACCATGACCACACATCACCAGAACATAGTGAGTAAATAATACAAACTGACCATTACTGAATACAAACCATTCTACTACAACTAATATTACCAGCATACAGTGACCATACAATGATGGATACCCGCTGTACACAGGCTCTGCAGACATATAAATGATTATAGTAAAGTTATATCTAGTGACTCACAGGTGACGTCTTGAAGGTTTTTCTTTTTCTTCTTCTTCCCATTGTCCCAGAGCCAGACGACTACTCCGACTTTCCTGTTAAAAATTACAAAACAAATATTTAAGACTCTCAATTTATCAGCGCTTCTCTACCAATTCCCATCCTATAAAAACTCCCACAAAAGCCCTCATATGGGAGCCATGTAAAAATGCCCCCTGTACCGGTTTGCCCCCCTAGCCCGTGATGCCCCCCCCCTGTAGCCTGAGCCCCCCTTTTAGCCATAGATCCCCCCCCCCGTATCCAGTGATGCCCCTTATAGCCAGTAGATCCCCCTTTGCCAGGTAAATAGCCCCTATACCCGTTGATCCCCCCCTAGCCCTGATGCCCCCCTTGTACCAGTAATGCCCCCCCCCTTTTGCCAGTAGATGGCCCCCCCTTGCAATAGATCCCTTTTTAGCCCGAGATGCCTCCCGTAGCCAGGATGCCCTGTAGCCGTGATGCCCCCCCTTATAGCCAGTGTGGCCCCCTGTGCCGTGAACCCTGTGCCGTAGAAGCCCCACGTATAGCCCGTGATGCCCCCCCCCGTAGCCGTGATGTCCCCCCTTGCCAGTGATGCTCTGAAGCCAGTGATTGCCTCCCTTCTTATCCAGTGATGCCCCCCTGTAGCCAGTGATGCCCTGTAAGCCAATGATGCCCCTGTAGACCCAAGTGATGCCCCCCTGTAGCCATCGTATGCCCTGTAGCCAATGATCCCCCTGTAGACGTGATCCCCCCTGTAGCCAGTGATGCCCCCTGTAACCAGTGATGCCTCCTCTTATAGCCACTGATGCCCCCTGTAGCCAGTGATACCCCTCTTATAGCCAGTAGATGCCCCTCTAGTAGCCAGTGATGCCCCCTGTAGCCAGTGATTCCCCCTGTAGCCAGTGATGCCCCCCTTATAGCCAGTGATGCCCCCCTAGTAGCCGTGATGGCCCCCTGTAGCCAGTGATGCTGCCCTATAGCCAGTAGGTGCCCCCCACCTGTGCCCAGTTAGAGATGCCCTCTGGCCAGTAGATGCCCCCTGTAGCCAGTGATGCCCACTGTAGCCAGTGATGCCCCTGTAGCCAAGTAGGTATGCCCCCCTGTAGCCAGTAGATGCCCCCTGAGTGATGCCCCATGTAGCCAATGATGCCCCCTGTAGCCAGTGATGTCCCCGTGTAGCCAGTGTATGCCCCCTTGTAGCCAGTAGATGCCCCCTGTAGCCAGTGATGCCCCCTGTAGCCAGTGATGTCCCTGTAGCCAGTGATGCCCCTGTAGCCAGTGATGTCCCCTGTAGCCAGTAGATACCCCCTGTAGCCAGTGATGCCCCCTGTAGCCAGTGATGCCCCCTATAGCCAGTGGATGCCCCCTGTAGCCAGTGATGCCACCCTGTAGCCAGTAGATGCCCCCCCTGTAGCCAGTAGATGCCCCCTGTAGCCAGTAGATGCCCCCCTGTAGCCAGTAGATGCCCCCCGTAGCCAGTAGATGCCCCCTGTAGCCAGTAGATGCCCCCCTGTAGCCAGTAGATGCCCCCCTGTAGCCAGTAGATGCCCCTCTTATAGCCAGTGATGCCCCCCTGTAGCCAGTGATGCCCCCCTGTAGCCAGTGATGCCCTCCTGTAGCCAGTGTTGACCCCCATTGTAGCCAGTAGATGCCCCGCCTGTAATTATAAAATAACAAAAAATTACTTACCAGACTCGGTCCGCGCGTCCAGCTCCGGGGGCTGCTGAGCGGTATAAGCAGTGTGACGTCATCACGCTGCTTACACTGCACGCAGCTCCCAGGGATCTCCTCGGCGGCAGAGCTGCCTCGACGCGGGAGCAGCGTCAAGGGGGCGTGGTGAAAGCATGCGCCTCGACGCTGATACAGGGGAGGAGTCAGGACGGGAACGATCCGTCCTGCCTCCTCCCCTGTACTGGCAGCTGCTGGCGAGTCAGGGGCGCTCCTCCGGGCGGGCAGGGCGGGCGTCCACGGCGCCCCCCTCGGGTGAGCGGAGCCTCGGCGACCGGGCGGTCACTCGCCCTGCCCGCCCCTAGGAACGGCCCTGGATCCAAAGCTCTACGGGCATGTCCCCACGGAAAAGGTTTTCAGATGGATTTACAGATGGTTTTGAAAGCTATCTGTAAACCGGCTGTCAACCTTTTACATGGACCTTAAAGGGGTTGTCTCACTACATTGATTCCTCTTACCTCAGTCCTGTTTTCTTGGTTTCACTTTGAATTCAGGGGCGTGTTTACTGGCTTCTACTAGGCTGCAGTAGAAGCCGGGTCTGTAGCTATAGCAACCAGTGTTGGCAGCCTATCGGGAGCTATAGTGACCTGAGGAGCTGATGCAGCCCATACCTGAGGGGATATCTCAGAATAGGTAGGATACTGTTAATGGACATAAATTGCAAAGTGACTTGTCTTTTCAAGATCTCAAGATTTTAATATAACAAGCAATCCTTGTAGTGAGACAACCCCTTTAATGGAAAATCCATGCAGTTGGATGTTTTTTTACACCGCCGGCAGTCCGAAAAACATAGAACATGTTCACTCTTCCGCTTAGTTTTCGGGCAAAACACGAACATGTGGGTGTGAAGGGGTAGGACTTGAATCCAGAAACCGCTGAGAAAAGACGTCCTCCTTCGTGCCAAAAACAGACCAAGTTCCGCTTGGCATTTCCCGACCGCTATTTGGTCTTTGCTGTGTAAACGACCCCTTATTCTTCTTTTTCTGGGGTTACTGATTTGCTGATTCCTCTGTCTCTACCACCTCTAGTCTATAGGTAGTTTTTATCCCAATTTCAAATCTCAAAGGTAGTTTCAGTGCCTAGGATACCAAAAAAAGTAATGATAAAGTAAGCCAAATGTGGTTCCTTCAGTTCTGGCTTCTAGAGTGAAATCCTGACACCTGAGCACCCATTCCACCCAGCATGAGACACCTGTACAAGGCTTCTTCTACTGCACTATATAAAGCATATGCAGTAGAATATAGCCCTCTAGTGGCTGCCATAAAATATAAATTGGCGGTTACTAAAGGGTTACAGAGATTTTTTCTGTTCACCTGTGTCAGTATATGTTATCCAGCAGTAACAGTCGCACAGTTAAATTGCTTCTTATTGACTTAAAAAGAAAAAAAGAATAATCCCCAAATAAGCAGTAACAAGAAGAGTCAATGAATAGGCTGAGTGGGTGCATTTTGAATTATTCTATTTTAGTCAATCTGTTGAATGTACAGAATCTTTATATCATGTAGGCTTGCACATATTACATTATTTTAAACACAAAAAGAAATAAGTAACATAATAAAAAGTTAATCTATTGTTTGTGTGCTTACATTTTCATTCATTATTTTAATTCAGCAGTGCCAACTCCTTTTGTTGACGCCTGCAATAAATTCTAAGCAGGTTCAGCAGATTTCCTTTAAGAGTGAATTCTTTTTTTCTTTCTTTTTTTATACCAATTAGTGAAAAAATCTGGGGTAGGATCTACATGCACCATATTTCTGTACATTTATATTTCTATTTGTTTTTCATTATTCCCCATTATATTTTTTAAATTATTAGGTGTTTATAGTTTTTTTTTTTTTTATCGGAACTTTGTAAAAACCTATAAACTTAGTGCTAGGGGGCAAAACAGGATTAAACTCCCTCAAAAACATCATGCTTAATTGCCCAAGGGGGTTTATTTTTAATGGAGATGAATAAGTTGCTACCAGCCACCTTAGACCAGTGTCAAACTCAGGTCCGCGGGTGAAATCTGGCCCGCCATGAATTATTTTGGGCCCCCAAAAGAAACAACCAGGATGACAGGGGAGAAGGGTGAACCCAGGAGCGTCTTTACTTGCCTCACTCAGCCCCCCCCCCTGCTAGGGAGAGAAGGGACCACGGGGAAAAGAAAGGGGACTCAACAGATGACGATGAAAAGATAAGAGGAACTCACAGCTCCTTGCCAGCCCAAGCATCTCTGCAGGGAGTAGGGTACTCCAAATGAAGATTTGGCCCCATGCGAATAAGATGTTTGTGAAATCAGAAGTACGTGGGAAAACCGACTAAAAAAAAAAGTAGAATCAGCACACCAAAGGTGAGGTAAAATCTAAAAATCCCAAATTTTATTCCTTTTAATTTAAAAAAAAGGTATAAAAACGTGAAGGGTGTAGATACCCCTGGCATCAGGCTGAAACAATAATCCAAAGATAAGGATAACAATAAGTACTTTTAGATAATATCTCACCTTCGGGTGTGCTGGATCATACTTTTTCTTTGGATTGTTACTCTATGCCCTTTTCCCAAGGATTTTTCCGGCACCTCAGAATTTTTCATTTGGGTTCGAACACATGGAGTTGGTGAGTTGGGGAAAAAAAAATTGCTTTTTCTTTAATGACTTAAAATCAGTCAAAAAAAGTGGGTCTAATGTTTTTGGTTTAAGAGTGTACCAGGCATAAGGGTGGGTTTGAAAAAAAATGACCTTTGAATGAATCTTCGAATTTTTTTCTGGCTTTAAAATGCAGATTTGGATTTTAAAAAAAAACTACGCATCTTACGAAAAGGGCACAGCCCGGGGAAAAGCGGGCTGACATAGTTTTCTGCCCTTTGAAGGGGGGCATAAACTATGGACAGGTTTCTTTTAAATGTATACCTCAGTACCCGGGTTGTCTAAGTTTTAACCCCTTAAGGACCACAATTCGTATTATTTCAACATGGCAGAAAAAGATTGGCACTGGTATGATGTCGTAGATAAAATAGTGTTTCAACTGTCAGATGACATCAAGGACCCTGCTCTAATTGCTGGGATTGGGGAAGTCTCAGATCCAAATTGTTTAACCCTTAAATGCTATGATAAATAGTGACCTCTGCATTTAATTGATTTCTCTTTGTCACCCTATTGCCCCCCCTCTGTATGAAATTCGTTGGGAACCAATGATTTAAACTTTTGATCCGGGTTTCCAGTTCCATTTTTTTACTTTTTAGGCACTGTGGGTTTTAAAGGGCCCCCGTAGGATTCCTGGTTTTTTTAAAAGGGGGTTTTGCCACGATGTAATTTTTGACGGGGGAACCCCCCAAAAGGGTTTATTTTAACCCCTTTTTCAAAATAAAATGCCCCCATTAAAAAAAGTGAACCCCTGTGACGCTAAAACCCTTTAAATTAAAAATGCCCGGGTTTTCCTGAGAGTTTAAAATTAGCCCGGGACCAGGACACTGTTTCTGGCCGAAATTTTGGGGTTGCACTTTCTTTTTTCTCCTGGCAGGGAACATGAATGGGCTTTTAAGGGACTGGGGAAAAAAGTTCTGTCTCCTGTTTTGAAAAATCCACTAGTTCAAAATATAATTCCCCAAGTTTTAAAGTTTTGGATCCACCGGAGCGGGCCCTTCTTACCCCCCCCCCAGCCTTTGGGGGAACTGTGGAAAAATTATCCTTTGTCCCCTTTTATAGAGAATGCCTGGTTTTTTAATGAAATTTAAATTTTAAGTAAAATTTGCAGCACTTTTTTGGGCTCACTGCCCCCTAAAGGGGGAATTTGAAAAAAAAGGCTTCCCAGGAGCTAATCTCTCCTGATTAGAAAAGGGAGGATAAAACAAAACCCATTAATTTGGGCAAAAAAATTTTTCCCCTCTGTGATTAGCAAAAAAATGTTTGCTAAACCAAAAAGAGACTAAAGCCTCGGGAACCTGCAGGGGGTGGGCTAGACATCACAGAGGAGGTACTTTTTGGGCTCCCGGTCAAATTTTAGCCTGTTAGCTGAGGAAATCCCTTTTTGGAAAAAACCCCCTTTTAAATTTTCCTTGTTATAAAAAGGGTATAGAAAAAAAGGTTTTAAAAATTTCCCCCCAAAATTTCAAAAAAAAAACCCCGGAAAATGAAAAAAAAGAAATTCCTATTTTTTCCCCTTTAAAATCCTCATATATTGGGAAAAAAAAACCCCAAAAGTTTAATTTTTTTTTTATCACGCAACCCTAAAGGGCCCCAAAAATTTAAAAAAAATTAGTTAAACTCACCAATTTAAGAGTGTAAAAAAAATAAAATAAAATAACAATGCCAAAATTGCTATTTTCTGTTCATTTTCCTCTTTAAAAAAACATTTAATTTGAAAGAAAAATCTCCCCAAAATTGTACAATCAAAGGAAAATCCCACAAAAAACAACCCCCCGTGTTTAGGACTGTGATTCCCCCCCTTTAAGGATTTTTTGTAGCCTTTTTCCAGGGTGCAAATTTTGGGGCTTAATCTGTTAAACACCCTTTTGGCCAAACCCCTTTCTGGGGTTGGGGTTTTAAACCCCCTTTTTCCCGCTGTCAGTCTCTGCTAGTGATTGCTTTTGGAAACCCCGCCCTTCTCCTTGGGTTTTATCCCCCCCATGCAACTATTCCCTTTTTTTGTTATCTTTGGGCCTTTTCCCCTTTTTTTGTTTGGGTTTTGGTCTTTTTTCTTTTGGCAAACGTTTTAGGGAAAGCTCAGGAAGAGGTTTCCAGTTTTGGGGCCCTTCCCTTTTTTGGGGGGGTTTTTCCCCGCTTTTTAGGGGAAGCCAGGGGGGAGACTAGGGCGTTTTAAACTGTATAGCTTTGGGCCCAAACGAAAATTTTAAAATTTTTTAAAAAAGGGATTGGAATTTGATAACCAAAAACATATTTTTATTTTTAAAAGTGTCACTTTTTGGGAACAGTACAAAAAATTAAAAAAAATAAAATTTTTTCTATTTCCCTAATCAACTGACCCCTAGAATAAAATTTAAATTTCTTTAAATTTTTTAAAATGGCATGAGAAAACAAAAATGCCAATTAATAAGTTTTTATTTATCCTTCCACCCTAGAAAGGTAATAAAAGTTAATTCAATAAGTTAATATGTACCTCAGAGTTGTGCCATAAAAAATAAAACTTATCTGAATAAAACAATCCTTATAATATGCTTTGTCAGTGGAAAAATAAAAAAGGATTATGGTTCTTATAATGAGAAGATAAACAAAAATTAAAGAATTGCTTGGTCTTTAAAGGGTTTCTTTCTCCCTTACAAGGATTGCTTTTAATGTTAAAGATCTTTGCAAAATATGTCCCCATTAACAGAAGTCCTACCTTATTCCCCACTTGTATGGGCTTGCATCATCTCCTCAGGTCGCTATAGCTACAGGACCTTTTTGAATCTAACCTGATAGGCCTGCCACACTGGTTGCTAAAAGCTACAAGACCTGCTATCAACTGCAGCCTATTGAAAGCCAGTTAACACAACCCTGAATTCCAAGGCGGAAAAACAGACTGATATAAGATGGACTTAATGTAGTAAGACAACCCCTTTAAGGGGTTAAAGGGAACTTGTCAGCTTTTTTATTCTGCACAAACCATGTGCACCATGATATATCCTTTACACAGTAAGGTGTGTCTTCCTCTGAAATACTGAATTAATTAAAGTGAATCTCTACTTATAAACAACTTTCCATAATGAACAGTACAAGAAAGAAAGGACACATTGTCAATAGATCCCTGGTTTTTTTTGATCTATACCCCCAGTCAGCCCAGTTCTTTTCTCCCCCCCCTCCTCCTGCATTTTCATCTGTTCACTTGGTCAGAAATAACTAAGGAAATCCATCTTGGGGCTAGACAATGTGGTTCCTGCTCACTGAAAGCTCCGGTTACAACAGGCCCATAGAAGATTATCGGAGAGGGTAGGGAGAAAGAGAAAATAAGAGACTCTTATCACACAATCAGTAAGGAGAGGACAATAGACAGCATAAGAAGCAGTGTAGCTGCTTAGATGAGATAAAGTCAGCACCATCTCTGAGTAATTCCTCTGTCTCTCCCTTCCCCTGTTACCCATACCACATTGCCGTACTCATAGGCAATTTCGGGAAGGGGTATCCCGCAAATTGATGTATGAGTACTCAAGGCGATCTGCGCGCTCACAGGCAGCGGAGCGCGCCAGATCGCGCATGGTACCAGCTGCCGCGGGGGATTAAACCCCCCGATGTCGCTACAACCGTGGACGCGACTCGAGCTGCGGGCAGCAGGAGTGAGCCCCTGCTGCCGCGATCCCCGGCGCATAACGGCGCTCAGCGCCGGTCTGATCTCCTACCAACATTCCGGATGCTGAATGACAGCATCCGGGTTGTCTGGTGACGTCCCGCTGCCCACAAAGCATTGTGGGCACTGGACTGACAGTATGTCCATGGGAGACCAGCATACAGCTATAAGCTGTGTGCAGGATCTCCTATTTCATGAACGATCTGAAGCGATGTTCATGCAATCTCCCCCTGTACAAGTGTAAAAAGTGTGAAAAAGTAAAAAAAAAAGTGTAAAAAAGTAAAACACAAACACAAAAATAAAATAAAAACACGTACATCGCCCTTTTCCCCCATGGCAAACGCCAAATGCCCCAAAAAAGATCAAAAATAAATAAAGTACCCATATTTGGTATCGCCGCCGCGTAGCGACCCACCCTATAATCTGTCATGTATAATTAAACCCTTACGGTGAACGCCATAAAAAAAAACAACCAAAAAGTCCCACAGAAATGGGCGATTATTGTTCATACCCGCAGCACATAAAATGGAGTAAAAAGTCATATCAAAAACCATATCAACATTAAAGTGATTCCATTAAAACGTCAGTTGATCCCGCCAAAAACAAAGTCCTTACAACACCAGCTCGTATACGGAAAAATAAAAAAAGTTCGGCTATTAGAAGATAGCGATGCATAAAATATTGTTTTTACACAATAAAAACTAACTTTTTTTTTTCAAAACAATTGTGCTTTCAATATAAAAAACTACATAAATTGGGAATTACCGTAATCGTCTCAACCCACAGAGTTAAAACTAACTTGTCACGGAATACTGCACGGTGGAACGCATAAAAATAAAATAAAAAACACTGCTAGCTTGCAAGTATTTTCTTCCCCCTGCATGCCAAAAAACAGATTTATAAGCGTCATAAAGTCTTGGTCCCCCCCAAAAATGGTTACTCAATAAAAACGTCAACTCATCCCGCAAAAAAAAGTCCCTAAAACAGCTCATAAACATAAAAAAAAAAGTTATGGCTCCTCAGACTGCGCAAATGCAAAAAACTTGTTTTCCTTTTCAAACAAAATGTTATTATTGTGTAACGAAGCAGTAAAACATTAAAAAAATAAACACATGTGGTAACGCTGTAATCCTATCAACCAGCTGAAGTAAAACTAGCATATCATTTTATACCGCACAGTGACCGCTTGTAACAAAAAAAAAAAACAAAACAAACACACTACCAAGATTGCTGTATTTTTGTACAAAATGCCTCCAAAAACCTTATAAAAAGTGATCAAAGCATCACATGCCCCCCGGAATGGTACCAAAAAAAACATCAACTCATCTCGTTAAAAAACAGCCCACAAGCAGCCTCCATATACAAATAAATTAAGAAAGCTATGGCTGTAGAATATGTACAACATCTAAATGCAACTTTTTATAAAACTCTGCTTCTATTGTGTAAAAGTAAAAAAACAACAAAAACTATATAAAATTTATATCATTGTAAATTGTACGGACCGCCCATAGAAAAGTAATCCCCGTCATTTATCCCGTATGGCAATAACTGTACAAATGAAGCCCAAAAACAATGGCGGAACCTGGCTTTTTCCTCACCCTCCAATTTACCATGGCCCAATGCTAAAAAAAAAAACTTCGGAACAGCTGTGCGCCTGTAAGGCTGGGTAGTGATCTCCACTGACCACCGCAAGCGATGTATTTAAGCCACGCCTGGGAACGGAATCTAAGTAGCCCCCGGGTTTTTCACCAGAGCCCGCCGCAAAGCGGGATGGACTTGCTGCGGCGTGACTACACCAGGTCGTCCCCACCTGACGTGACTTGCTTGCGTTGGCAGTCGAGGTTCAGCGTGGTACAGATCGTAGTCTGGGAAGAATCGTAGTCCGTGGCAGGCAAAGTCAGGGGCAGCGGCAGAGGTTTCGGAGTCGTGGACAGGCTAGGAGCAGTGTACGGGGCAGGCGGCAGAGGTCGGAGTCGAGAACGAAGCAAAGGGTCTGGGTACACGGAAAGGCGATGAATACACTTAGGAACGCTTATAGCTAAGGACACGTAGGCAACATAGAACAACAAGGAGTGAGTATTAGTGGGACGACCTTAAGTAGGAGAAGCGCCAGGCCAATTAGCCAATTAAAGGGCGCTGGCCCTTTAAATCCACAGATAACGAGCGCAGCGCTGCGCCTTAGGACACAGGCACGCTCAGCCTCGGCCGGCAGAGGACGCGGACGGCACAGGAGCGAGGTTAGGTGAGTCCCTGGCAGCTGCGGCCCCCCGGCTCGTCCCGCGGCCAGCGGCGGCACCCGACCCCGGTGGGCACCCGGACAGAGGGCACGGTGCGCACCGCGCCCGCTGGCCGGGGAGCAGTAGGGGCCGGACAGTACCCCCCCTCCTTAGGTCTCCCCCTCTTTTTAGCAGATGGACTTTACGGATAAGGTCTGGAATCAGATATTGGACTCCTGGTTCCCAGGACCTCACTTCGGACCTGAAACCCCTCCATCGACAAGAAATAAATCGCTTACTCCTGACGATCTTCATGTCCAGATGTCCTCACTTCAAAAACATCCGGGGATTCTAGCATCGGAGATTGAGCCGCGCCCCTCTGGGTTAACCGGTTCAGGACCAAAGGCTTCAGAGGAAACATGAAAGGCATAGGGATCCGGAGAGATGGAGCAGAGACAAAGAAGTTTTTATATAGGACACCGGGTTCAGTTTCGCAGAATTCTGAAGGTTCCCAGAAAACGCGGACCCAATTTATAAACTGGGACTCTTGAGGCGTATGTACCTAGATGAGAGCCACAACCCCCTATCCCCCTGGGAGGAACGTAGGAGAAGGTCCTCTCATCTTGTCAGCCCTGGGTCTTCATACGGGCAGAAGCCTGGAGAATGGCTTGTCTTCTCTCGTCCAACTGGTCTTGATATCCTAGAACCTGATTGTCCACGCGGTGACCATCGGCGAGGAAGCCAGGGGAAGGGGAGGCGTGGGGACGGTGCCATAACCACCAGAAAAGGAGAAACGGCCATTGAGAGTCGGAGTACCCGATGATTATCAGAGAACTCTGCCCAAGGTAGCAACTCGGACAGTTGTCCTGACGTCCGGACACGAAGTGCGTAATACTCTCCCAAGATTTGTTTACCCACACCACCTGTCCATTCGTCTGGGATGATAAGCGGAAGAAAAAATCCAGCTTGATTTTGCAACCGGAACACAGAGCAACGCCAAATTTGGAGACAAACTTGACGCCTCGGACGAGACGATGTTGGTAAGGTAAGCCATGTAACAAAGATGTGATGGTAGAAGTAACCAGCCAATTGGGAGCAGGAAGTAAGACCAGGAAGCGGCACAAATGTGGAACATCTAGAAAAACGTCATTGACAACCCAGATGACCGAGTTTCCCGACAGAAGGAGGGATCCGTGAAAAAGTCCCATGCCTATCGTGTGACCATGGAGATTCTGGAACTGGCAGAGGGACAAAGAGGGCCAGCGGGCCGTAATGGCGAGGAACCTTGTATTTGCACATGTGGTGCAGAAAGAACAAGTCCCTTGACGTCTTGAAGCAGGTTGCAACAGTAGTGACGTGAGATTAGAGCATAGGAATTTTTTCGAATCCCGGGATGGCCGGCCAGAAGAGAGCTATGCCCCCAACCCAGAATTCGCCTCCTGATGCGGTGGGCGGCACATAGGTTCTGCCTGGAGGAACGTCTGCGGAGATCCACCGGAGCCGCGAGGACCAGTCGTGTCGGGAGCGATGATATGCGATCAACAGGTTCCTCTCCGGTAACGTCAGAAGAACGGGAGAGGCAACCGCCTTGATATTTTTCTCGGCCGGTCGAAAGTGGATCATTAAAATCAAAACGAGAGAAAAAAAGAGACCACCCTCCCGGGGCCTGGCAGGATTTAGGCGCTGATACCGTCAGTAGTATTGCAGTATTTATTATGGTCTGTAAAGACGTCAAATAGATGTCGAGCTCCCTCCAAGAATTTCGCACTCCCGACCAGAGCCAATTTAATGGCCAACAGCTCCCGATCCTCCAATTGCGTAGTTCCGTTCTGCCGAAGAGAAAGTTTAGACAAAAAACCGCATGTGACGGTTTTGCCTTAGGCCCCTTCTGGGTCAGACCGCCCCTGCTCCCTACCGAAGAGTCATCTACCTCCCCAGGCTGAAAGGGTCCTCAGGATTCTGGACGGACCAAAAAGGGTGCGGAGGAGAAGGCAGACCCTTTAATAGGGAGAACGCTTCCTTCCCCTCAGCAGATGGTGACCGAACAACTAGGATTTACGTTCTTCCGGGTGAGAGCCACAATGGGAGCCACTACCGTTGAAAAGTGGGGAATAAACTGCCGGTAGTAGTTGGCGAATCCTAGAAAACGTTGGATCGCACCGGAGACCGACAGGGCCGCGGCCACGTGTTTGGATCCTGAGGATTTTCGCAGGATCCATCTGAAGACCTCGATCAGAACATGTACCCAGAAAGGAAGGCTGGCCTGGAGGAAACCGACACATCTCCATTTAGCAAACAGTCGGTTGTCCCGCAGGCGTCGCAGGACTGGCCGCACTTGTCTCCGGGTGCCTGTATGCAGTGGAAAAAATCAAGATATGTCCAGACTAACAATGACGGAGGGTGTTACAGCAGGTCCCGGGAACACGACATTGACAAACTCCTGGAAAACTGCCGTGGCTTTGCATAGCCAAAAGGCATCACTAGATTTTCTAAATGTCCCGTTCTCGTGTGTATTGAAAGAGTTTTCCCAATCGTCCCCCCCTTCCTCGAATTCTTGATGAGGTTGTAGGCCTCCCACTATATTACAACTTGGAAAATACTCTAGCCCCCTGATGACGTCAACCCAGCTCCGAGATCAGTGGAAGTGGTATCGGTTTTTCACGGTGATCTTGTTAAGCACCCCTATAACTAGCACGGACGGAGAGAACCATCCTTCTTCTAGCCAACGAAACAAACCGGCTTCCGCTGGGGAGGAGGGACATAATAACGGATGAATCCTTTCTCTGCAGATTCTCGCAGAATGTAGGCCCGACAAGGCCTGAGTCCTCCCGGCACGGACAGTGGGTAGACCCCCCCCGCGGAGGACTGGTTCCAGGCAGGAGGACAATAGGACATTCGTAAGGCCGATTGTTGCAGCCGAATCGGCCTCCTTTCCACGGAGAATACATCCCCGAAAGTCCTGGTACTTTCGGCCGGCAGGCCGGCAAACTGTTTGACAAGAAGCGGGAGCGGAAAGTGGTAGGCCACCGGGCGAGGTCCCTCCAAGCAAGAGGTTCTGGCATTCCGGATCCCCCAACCATGACTTCGCCCGTCCTTCCAATCGAGCATAGGGGCGTGGCCTTGCAGCCAGGGAAGCCCAAGAGGAAAAGCCGAGAAGCCCGGGAACAGAACGTGGAACCTAATCCTCTCTTTATGCAAGCCCCCACACGGAGAGTCACCGGGCCGGTTATGTACCGATGATCAGTAGAGCACCCCACTGACCGAAGAGATAAGCAGCGGTTTCTCCAGCCGGACTACAGGTATGGGCTGTACCACCCCCCGTGTAACCAACGAGGCAAAGATGAAGTCCCGCAGATCCGAGTCCAGGAAGGCAGAACCTGAACGAAGGACCAGCATCAAAGTCACCTCAACTGGGCATCATCAGACGTGGAGAGTGATGAAACTGCACCTAGGGCCGCCTGCTCCCACCGGCACCGTAGGTTGAGAGAGTTTACCCGTACGCGTTAGGACTAAGAGGCACAGTTTCTGTCTGCGGAAGTGGCCGGGCTGGCGCAGTAGAGGCATAAGCTTTCTCCGCCCGACGGCGGCTCAGTTCTAGCTCCGTTAAGTGAGCCGTACCACTTGCATCGGTTTCCACCGTCGGAGTTTTGAGGAGGAGGAATAGGAGAATGCCTGGAACACAGGAGCCAGGTGTAATCGCCGACGAGGACGAGCAGATTCTCTTTCTTGTCGAAGCTCTCCTGACCTCACCCGCGAACCTTACATCAATACGAGTACTAGAGTATTAATATCGTTTAGGAGGGACGGGAAGGTCCTCTTGTTGCCAAAGCGTCTTTTACCCTGCTGGACAGACCCCTTCTTGAAGGTACGCAGAGGGGCGGCATTGTTCCATGCGAAGCTCCGAAGCCAGGTACGGAATTGAACCTCAAATCGACCCACAGAAGTCTCGCCCTGACTGAGGCTCAAGATGGCGTCTCTGCTGATGGAGGCGCGAGTCCGGCCTCCTCGAAGACGAAAGCGGAATTCTGGAGAAAGTCTGTAGGTCCGCACGGACACAGGGTCGCCTCTGTCCCAGATGGGGGTTGCCCAAGCCATGGCCTTCCTAAAGTAGAACACACAACCAAGGCCACCTAAGACCTCTCCGAGTGAAAACTTGGGAATCCGCCATCAGCTCCACGAGCATTGAGCACTGAGTAACGAAACCCCGCAGAGCTAGGGATCACCGCAAAGCTGGAGGTAGAGGGAGCCGAAAGTTTGGGTACCCACGTGGCCAAAGGAGGCACTGTAGATGAGACGGATCCACAGATGGGGGCGGAGACCTGCTGCTGGTATGCAAGAAGCTGACGCACATGGCGGTGAGCTGGCCCAACTGCTGACCTTGTTTTGGCGAATTTGTTGCGATTGCTGGGCACATCCGAACGTGAGATCCGCGATGCTGGCAGGGGCACCTGGTGGATCCATGGCTTGATCTAACAGTTAAGGGCTGGGTAAGTTGGATCCACTGGTCCACCGCAAGCGAATGGTAGTTAAAAGAGCCACGCCAGGGAACGGAATCTAAGAAGCCGCCCCCGGTTTTTCACCAGAGCCCGCCGCAAAGGCGGGATGGACTTGCTGCGGCGTAGGCAACCAGTCGTCCCCGCCTGACGAGACTTGCTTGCGTGGCAAGCCGAGGTGCGCGTGGTACAGAATCGTAGTCCCGAGAATTCGTAGTCGAGGGCAAGGCAGAAGGTCAAGGGCAGGCGGCAGAGGTTCGGCGTCCGTGGACAGGCATGAAGGTCGGGGCAGTCTGCAGAGGTTCGGATGTCCGAGAACGAAGCAAAGGTCTGGTACACGGAAAGGCGAGAAAACACTTAGGAACGTCGCATTAGCTAAGGCACATGCCAACATAGATCCAGCATGGATGTATAGTGGGAACTACCTAAATGTAGGAGAAAGCGCCAGGCAATTAGCCAATTAAAGGGACAAGCTGGCCCTTTAAATCCACGAGATACGAGCGCGCGCGCGCCTTAGGACACAGGCACGCGGCCTCTGCCGGCAGAGGACTCGGAACGGCAACAAGAGCGCGTTAGGCTGAGTCCCTGCAGCTGCGGCCCCCGGCTCGTCCCGCGCCAGCGAGGACCCGACCCCGTTGGGCACCCGGACAGAGGGCACGGGTGCGGCCCCGGCGGCCCTCGGGCCGTGGAGCGATGAGGGGCCGTACAGCGCCCAAAATGCAACAATACAACCCATCAGTTGAGATCCCTGAGGGTTTTGAATCCAAAATTTGAGGTAACTTCTGGAAGGTTTCACCTGTTCTAGTACTTTGGGGGGGCTTGCAGATGTGACATGGCCCACCATATCTGTGCGCCAAAAGCCAATAGCGCCTCCCTCCCTGTACCTCCTGCCATGCGCCCCAAACAGCAGTTTACACCCACAATGTAAGGTATTGCCGAACTTGGAAGAAATTGCGTAACACAAAATTGGGCATTTTTTTCCAAGATTCCTTGAAAAAATTAAAACATTTTCAGCTAAAAATTGCAGATTATTGAAAATATATATTTTTTTTTATTTCAGTGCCGAAACGCAAAAAAAATTTGTTAAACGCCTGTTGGGGTCGATACTACTCACAACACCTCTGGATATATTCCGAAAGGTGTGAAGTTTCCAATATGGGGTCTATTTAAGGGGAATTTATTAAGTTTAGGAACCTTAGGGTGTCCGCAAACTGAAATGGCCCTTAAATAAAATCGTAATGAAAATGAAGGCCCCATATTCCAGTAGGTGCTCCTCCTATATCTGGGGCTTGTAGGTTTGAGCCAAATAATGCACTATGCCACATATGGGATATCTATGAAAACGGCAGGAATCTGGTGGATAATAATATAATTTGCATTTCCTGATCACAATTACCGAATTCTTGACAATACATGTTAAAAATTGAAAATCAGCAAAAAAGTGAAATTTGAAATTTCACTTCCACTTTGCTTTAATTCCTGTGAAACACCTAGTGGTCTTAATAAACTCCTAAATGGCGGTTTTGATACTTTAAGGGGTGTAGATTCTTAGATGAGGTCCATTTATAGGTTCTCTAACATACAGACAATCACATTCACGTTAGAACTGGACTGGTCCCTAAAAAATGTATATTGCAAATTTTCTTGAAAAATTTGAAAATAACTACGGAATTTATAAGCCTCCAAATGCGTAAAAAAAAAAAAGACATTAAAAAAATGTGCCAAACTACAGCATCAAATCGTTCAGCCACTACACTGTGGCCTTTCCAGCAGCTGCTTGAGAAAGGTCCACAGTGAAGTGGCTGAAACGTTGCATGTATGTACACCTAAAGGAATAAAGAGTTCCTGTTTTAATCCATCTGGTGCGGCCCGATTCGCATTCATCTATTCCATGCTATCTGTTGGAGTGTTCAACGGCTAACAACAACCAGTGGACTGGCTGATGCCAGAACTTGGATATTTACCGTTGTGGAGACTTGTGCTCTCTCATTTTCTGTTGGTTGCCCAAACTACAGCAGACAATATGGTAGATGCTAGTCTATAAACTATTTCCGCGTGGAATAACTATCTTTCTTCCATGCCAGAAATTTTTGAAGTTTGAAATTGTAAATTTTTCACATTTTTCACGATAATTTGATATTTCTTACTATAAATTTCTTACTATCTTAAAGCACAATGTGTCATGAGAAAACAATCTCTGAATCACATGGATAGGTTAAAGTGTCAAAAAGTTATTCTCACATAAAGTGACACATGACAGATTTAAAAAATGGGGCTCTGTCAGAGAGGCCAAAACTGGCTCCGGCGGTAAGGGGTTAATAGATCTCTCAATGAAGTAGGAACCTCATCTCCTCTGCAACAGTGATTCTCTTAAAGGGGATTTATCGCTTTATCAGTTCATGTCTTTCCTTGTACTTTCAGTTTCTCAGCCAGGCGTTTCTTCCCCTCTCATCTGGGTGTTTCTTAACTGACATCATCCCCCCCCTTCATTTCATGCTTGCTCCCGAGTCAATGTGCTCTCCCCCCCACTCTGTCTGAGTCCACAAGTTACTGTGTCGTTCCTCTCTAGATGCAGTCGTACTTTGTAAGAGCTGTTTGTTGACATACCACACAGGCCTTCATCAGTCTAGACAGTCTTCCTATGAACTCATAGCACTGATCTCATTCTCTCACACAGGTGAGTTTTGTTACAGTTGAAACCAGTCTCTATGAAACTCATCCAGAGCATATAGGAAACCGAGAACAATTCTTGCTGTTTTCTTGAATGTAATAACATCGCAGTGTTACTGTCAAGCTGCTGGCTTGTGCAAGAGTGAATATTTTTTGCCTGGCACCTTTTTACTGAGTGAGAGAGGCTGGCATCAGGCAGCCAATGAAATGAAAGGAGAGATCCGAACTGCACTGGGAACAGTTTTAACGCACAAAAACGAGATAAGGGGAAGACAGTGAAAAAAAGGTCAAATTTTGCAAATGACTTCCAATGATGTTGCTTGTTTTTACTGCCCCCTTATTCTGAAGACCATTTAATGTAATGATACAACCCCTTTAATGATAGATGACTGAGTGCACATATGAGAACGTAAGAAAGGCGAGAAAATGTTACAAATTAAAGGAGACATTTTTCACAAATAAGATATTTTGCAAAGTTTCTTTTTCGTGAATGTACTGCTGAATTATGAAAAGTTGTGTCTTAATTGGATGGTATGCTTTAAACCAAAACACACTTTGAAAATCACAAACAGAAGTACACTGGACTAAGGAAAAGAGTCCAATGGGCGGCTTCTCTCTATCTGGCTTAGCTTAACGGTCAGGTCTCTAGCCTAGTTGATGCTGGTTAGCACAATTATTTTTTTTAAAAAGAATATATGTAAAGGAGGCCTATAGTAGGAAAATACTTTGATACACAATGCACACAAGATACAAAGGCAACATGAACTGCATTTCAGTTCCAATATACTGTACAACCTATTCTGTGGTGTGCCTGATGCCACATTGAAATGCTTTTTGTGAAGAATATGCTCCCTGAGTCAACATGTGATGAAGCATGCTACAATTTTATTTGCTAAAAGGATTTGTGAGTAACTTATGGTTGTGAATAGAGATGGGCGAATCGATTCTAACGAAGTGGAATTCGTTTAGAATTTCAGGAAAACATTCGATTTCTGAAAACGAATCGAAGTTTTGGGGTGAGTCGCCGGAACGAAGCGTGTTTTTAATTGATAAAATGGCTGCGAGCACATGGCGTTACATGGGACAAAGAAGTCTGGGAGGAAGAAAGAAACACCCTCAATGACATGTGCAGAGATGAAGCCAATCAGAGACCGGCGGGATTCTGTGACGTCACCTGCACTATATAAGTCCGGACGCAACGCTGGCAGTTCACAATTCCTCTCTCTTGCCATGTTGTTAAGCTGCAGTCAGCTCCTGTAGCTTGAGATCTCACACAGAAAAAAAAGAACTATTTATACAGCAATTTTTTTTTTTTGGGGGGGGGGGGGGTCACAGCTTTTTTAAGAGATGCTTCCTTTTTTTCAATTTTGATTTTTTGGGTATTGGGAATTGAAGTCCAGTGTGCGCCAATTCGCTGCATATACATTTTAATGCTATTTGCTCATTCTGGAGCACATTGAATACCCAAAAGGGTTACTAACCCTGTTTTTGTGTTGTAAATTAAAGAAACAGCGTTTTTTTTAATCCAAATAGCAGTTAATTTTTTGGCTGCTCATTTCTTTGCGCTTTTTTTCCAAATGTTTTTCTGCGTTTGTAGTCAGAAACAAAGGTTTTTTTACGCAAAGAAGAAATTTTTCCCCTTTGCATAATTCGTATCCGGAGGTTTAAATTAAGTGTTTTTTCTGTTTAGCAGTAAAATACACTCGTTTTAAAACGCCACTAGCTGTTAATTTTTTTCCATCATTTCTTTTGGCATTTAATCCAAAGGGTTAATTTTAACGTTTTTCTAGGGTTTTAGTCAGTAAAACAAAGTTTTTTTCAACGCCAAAAAAGAAATTTTTCCTGTAGCATAATTCATATCCGAAGGTTAATTTAATGTTTTTTTCTTTTTTAGTCATAAAATACATGTCATTTTAACACGCCACAAGCTGTTTAATTTTTGCCACTCATTTTTTTTCGGCTTTTTATACCAAGGGTTTTCCCCAAGCCATTATTTGGTTCATTTGGAGTCAAGTACAGGGGGGTGTATTTATAAATATACAGATATCTTCATTAAAAAAGAGTCTGTACATTTTGAACAAACAGAAATGTCAGAACAGAGAGGGGGCATGGCTCTTCACCTGCGAGTGGCAGATGGCACCAACATTCCAGGCCCAGGTCGCAGCACAGCAAGGGACGTCGCTGCAGGGGTCACTCGGTGAGGCCACAACTGCCGCTGCCCATCTAGCGGCCCCTGTTGTTGACCAGCAACCAAAGGGCTCTTCATTGGTTGACTAGGTCATCCACTTCCTCCCAGATGACATCTGACAACCCCAACCAAGAGTCGGTGGGAACGTCAGACACAACCCTTAGTTGGCATGGTCCAGGAGCGGGTCAACGGCCCTCACCTGTCCTCAAACCGCCTTTGTCCCATCTGGTTCCCTCAGCCAGAGATCTACTATGGCTGCTACCATAGGACTGTTTATTTTTGGGTTTTGGCATTTTTCAAGGGCTGACAGTAGGGACTTGATTTGCACTGCATGTTTCACAGGGTTCCTGCTCTGTGACTAATCCTCTATTCTTCCAGATTAGTCCAAAATCGTGTGCAATCCCGTAGGCAAAACTAGAAGTTCAGTCCATATATTTGCAGTCTTGCCTTCAGCCATTTTGCAGGCCTCTTCCAGAGCTTGTAGTTCTGCAACTTGAGCTGAGAATGCGGGGGGTGCAAATGCTTCTGCCAAGAGGATTTCATCTTCTGTGGTCATTGAAAACCCTTATGAAAAGTCCCGTCTTCAGTAGAAATATCTTAACCATCTGTCCACAGGTTGAGATCCGCTTGGGGAATTTCTTCAGTTTACCACTATAGCTGGTGATGTGATTTCTTCTTGCCTAGTTCAAGGCAATCTTTTTCTATGATCTTTCCTTCTTTGTCATCATCATCCTCATCCCCCCTGCGCCGTGGAAGAAGAGTGGCTGGTTCAGAACAGTTTCACCGCTTGAAAAGACACATTGGAGGGCAGCAGTAAAGAGCCCCTGTAAGCGTAGATGGCTCTGATGAGTCATATGCTTCGGCAAGGTCTGCTGTAGGACAGCAGCAAGGTATTACATCATGTCCCAGGACGATGTCTGCGGTCTTATCCAGTAAAACCTGTGAGGCGTGTACAGCCTTCAAGCAGTTGGGCGCTGTACGAGCAACTGGATTTCCAGACGTGCTGAATAGTATCCCAGGGGCGTTGTTTCCCAGCATGGTTTTTGAAGTAGGACTCCAGAGGCGTGTCCACCTGACTCTGAAACAAATAGATTGAAAGGCTGGTTGTAGTCTGGAAGGCCAAGGGCTGGAGCTTTTGAGACATCTTCCTAGCATGATTTACATACTTCTTCCCTTCTTTCCGAGCAACTATTTCCTCGGCAGTCTCAGCTTCTGCTGGTAACTTATGTTCTCGTTTAAAAACATGTTAAACATGTTGATATCCTCCTCTTTCCTCTATTTCCTGGTAAATTACTACACAAAGTGTTGGCCACCACTTGTGCCGGGTCACAGCCTCTCAGCTCGCGAACACTACCAAAAATAATAAAAGTCCCTAACCTACCAAAACAATATCCCGTTCACTGCTGTCACAGTAATTCCCAACTGTGGGGGTGTACCCTCCCGGTTTTCCCCAAAACCCCCCCCAAAGTTCCCTTGAATTTTTCAAAACCCGGACCCATGCAGACTGCTAAACAACCTGAGCCTTTTCCTTTTTAGTAACACAGAGGAAAGAGATCTCACTATTCCTCAAACTCGAGGCTATATTTAGCAATTGCAAAAACGAACCCTACCGGGGGAAAAATCACAAACCCTTTAAAAAGACTCACCGTTTTAAACCACCTATTTCCAATGGTTCGGGACTGACATTAAGATCCTTTTACTAGACAGCCTTTTATTATACCACCCAAACAACCGGGAAAAAAAATTTTCCAAACCAACAACATCAAAAGGGGCCAAACTGCATAGAATACTAAAAAATTACAAAACCCGTGACTCGGAGCTGCGTCTCATTTGTGCTGCTGGGTTTTTCACTCGCATTCCTTTGTGGGGTCCGGGGGTTTCTGGGATCTGCCTTGTCATTCCCACTAGGGTCCAAAGATTGTAAAGGGTCAAAAAGCACAAGGGATCCCTTTTCCCCCACCCCGGGTACCCCAAAAACCATGTTAAGTGAACGGGCCGGCCAATGAAAGAAAGAGTCACCATTTTTCTGGTTCCATCTTATCCATGACTCCTATATTTATTCGGAGGTACACAAAATTTATACAGAAAAAAAGGGGGGCGGGGGGCCTGCGCATTGGACATCCATGGGGAGGGGTTAATAAAGTTCCTATTGGTTCAAAGTATTCCCCAGGAGACGAAATTTCGGGTTGTATCAGTCAGTCTCTTGGACATGGTCAAACCTTTTCCCTGCAAAGGGGATGTGAAACCTGGAATCCGGCCATCTTGAATCCTCAATTCTGCACAATCATCCCTCAAATGGAATTTCGTATGGCTTTATAAGGGGGGAAAGTTTGGGTATTTTTTTTATAAACAAACTTCTTATTGAAACACACATGTCCATATTAGATTAACCCCCCCAAAGAAACATGTGGGGCTTTCCCGCGCCCCCTGCAAATGGAAACCCGGTGACGGGACAATGGGGGGGAACATGATTCCGCACTGCCCGAGGGGAGATGGTCCAGGGGCCCTGATGGCGCATGTTTCAATCGGGGGTGGGAAAAATTCCTGAAGTTTTTTCCCCCGATTTTATAAATTTGAAAAGGCCCGGAAAATGTGCATGCACTTCATATTCCCACAAAGCCAGGGGCACCCTCCTGACTTGCACGGCAGAAGCCCCCCTAACACACGTAATGGATGTTTTTCCCCCCGTTGGAATTACAGCCCACTGTGGAAACCCACTATGAACAAAATAGGCCATTAAAAGATTTTTTTTATGATCCAGACGGGGCAAGGGTACCCCCTTGTAACTTTGATATCAGCCAGTGTCAAGCACATGCGTGACACCTGCAGTTTGCTGAGGCCATTATTAGAGGGAGGCCACGTTATTTGTCAGCCTTCAGGCCTATCGGGATGAATAACGATTCAAAAAAATTGTAGTTTTTTGTGTCAGCACCGAAGACCTCATATGGCCATATCAGGGAGTGTAATTCAACAGACCGACAAGGCAAGTTTAGCCCAATAAATCGCGTCCACAAAAACTCCAAAAATATGGCGAAATATACTACGTCAGCATAAAAAACCTCCTTTATAATAATACCAAAAAAAAGTTACAAAACGGTTGCTCGTTTTATGTACTTTAAGGATTCTTAATAAAGGAGGAATTTATTATCTGACGTCCGTATTACGTCATGTAACTGGATGAATAACGCCTTCCACCTGCTTCATTCTGGAAGCATATGCTGAAAAATCTGTCTGGTCAAGGGCTGAGACGTGTGGTGACTACATCTCGCTCCAGCTTGAGTCCGTTGGGGAACTGAACTGAGGAAGGAGTTGGATGAGAATACTGGAACAGAAGCATTGTCTGGTGAACTGAGTTGGTTTTTCAACCAGGTTTATAGAGAGGAGGAGTCATGAGCAGCTGAGGAGTGTAGATGGAGATAATGAATGACGAGGAAGATGACCCCACCATCACTCCGTTGCAGTATACCAATGGTGAGATGGATGGCAGTGAGTCCCTTTGAGTCACTTGCTCACAAGGCCGCATCATGCTTATTTCCTGTCTAGTGACAGCCCGAATAGTCACCATCCAGCAGAGTGATGACTTATCTGGCTCACCACCCTATGGACCCGTGCTACCGGACCAAAACGGAGCCTTTTTTTCCCCAGCTTCTGAGAGGGAGGGACAAAGCTCAAATTACATAGAGCAGGGTCCTCCAACCGCACGTCGGCTACCGGAAACCGTCCTTAGCGCGTCCCCCAGCCGGTCCAGCGTGCTCCCGGCTACACATGAATGCCGACCGGCCCTGAGTACTGTATTCCCCGGGCTGTCGGATCTGTCTGCGGCCGCTGTAATCCTCCGCGCAGACCTCGCATCTACTCTCATCGTGCGGCTGCATTACAGAGAAAGCAGGAGCGATGCATTACCCCCCTACCGCCCCTGCTTTCCCTATCATTGTAGATGTGTCGCACACTGAAAGCGGCGCATGGGATGTGATGCACATGACGTCACAGCACAATCCCCACCGCGGCCGCTCGCAGCTGTCGTCTGCTGGGAGGAAGGAGCTCGCCGAGGATGGGGAAAGGTAAGTGACTTTTTATTATTTTTTTTTTTTTTTTTTAAATTGTCCGATGCCTACGGGGCCCTATGTACACTACGGGGGCAACTATCTATCTTTACGGGGGGCAGCTATATACATTTGGGGGCACTATGACCCTTTCGGGGGGCAGCTTATATCAACGGGGGGCACATCTATCACACTGGGGACAGCTAAAAATCATACTGGGGGCAGCATATACGACTACTGGGCACATATAACCCAAAAGGGGGCAGCTATAATCATTACTGCGGCCTATCTATCACTAATGGGGCAGCAAAATACACTACTGGGGTAGCAAAAATCACACTGGGGAGCTATAATACTACGGGGCGCTATAATAACTCGGGGGGCAGCAATAAGACTACGGGGGAAAACTATTTTCACTACGGGGGGCAAATAAATATCACAACTGGGGGCAGCTAAAAGACAATGGGGGGGTTTTAAAAAGAAATGGGGGCATCTACCTACCCCACGGGGGGCAGCTATAAACACTAGGGGGGGCAGCTATTACCCCTTCGGGGGAGCTAGTTCACTATGGGGGCACTATGTATCACTATACTACGGGGGGGCTATATTTATTTATTCGGGGGCATAACTCTATAAGAAGAGCTGATTACAATTAATTTATACATTTTATTCCGACCCACAAGCTGCCCAAATATTATGCGACGAATCACTCTTGGGGGTAATTTATTAAAAAAAATGACCCACAAGCTGACAACATCCCATTATAAAATACGGTTACCCCATACTAAAAACCCCAAAGACACATATACACTTTATTGTGGTTGGTTTTTTTTTGGGATTCTAAACATCCAACCCCCCCCAAAACCCCACCCCCAAAACCACCCCCCAAAAACCCCCCCCCCCCCCCACTGTCCATGGAAAAATTGTCGTCAAAAAACCCGGGCCCTGGAGAAAAAAGGGGGACCGCGCATAGAAAATCCTCGTAATCATTGGGCTGCCCCTATTTGCGCATCGTCTATCCTCTGACAGTCTCCCGGGGGTTCCCCACGCTCACTACCACTCCCCGCGGCGCTGTGAATGGGGGTAGACAGACCAGCCCATCAGCAAAACCCAAAATCTGGAGTCGCGATAACATTTCCCTTCCCCGCCTATAGGGGGGCACCCGCCAGCACCCGGGACCTGAGCAAACCCCAAACCAACAGGGGTCCTACCGAGAGCATTTGCCCCCCCAGTTAGAAGACCCTGGACTACTGGCACCAAACTGGATGTTGGCATCAACTTCCGATTTGCATAGAACTTCCTGCCCCCCAGTATCTTTTACCCAAAAAAAACCCCTTGTCCAGGGGAAAGGGGAACGACTACCTTTAAAGATGAATCACAGGACGCCGGGATTCCACCCCACCAAGCCTTGGGTTCAGATTACATCATCATGACGCCTCACCAAAACTTTGAGAAATGAGTCTGGTTCAAATACCTGCCTCAGCCATAACTGATGCGCCACCCGCCTGATGCCACACATCTGCTCCCAGTTTCTCCATCTGCCTACCACCATCTTTACCAGGGACTGGTATTTTGCCACCCACCTCCACACTCTGTCATTGTGCCACTCTAGACCTCATGCTGCTGCTGCTGTTGCGGGTGCTGTGACCTCCACACTGTGTCATTGTGCCACTCCTGCCCTCATACTGTTGCTCCTGCCATCACCTCCACTCTCTGTCATTGTGCCACTCTGTGGCCTACTCCTGTTTTTTTGCCACTCCAGAATGTCATTGTGCCACTGTTTGACCTCATGCTGCTGCTGTGGCTGCTGCCGTGACCTCCACACTCTGTCATTGTGCCACTTTGTGGCCTACTACTGTTTTTGCCACATCCAGAATGTCATTGTGCCATTGTCTGACCTGATGCTGCTGCTGTTGCTCCTGCCGTGACCTCCACACTCTGTCATTGTGCCACTCTGTGGCCTACTACTGGTTTTGCCACCTCCAGAATGTCATTGTGCCACTGTCTGACCTCATGCTGCCGTGACCAACATACTGTAACGGAAGTGGTAGTGGATCCTCTGGACCACCACAAGTGATGGCGTAAGCCACGCCAGGGAGCGGAGTCTAAGTAGCTCCGGTTTTCACCAGAGCCCGCCGCAAAGCGGGATGGACTTACTGCGGCGGATTACTACCAGGTCGCTACCCCTGACGTGACTTGCTTGCGGTGGCAGCCGAGGTGGTTCGCGGTACAGAATCGTGAAGCAGGCTCATAGTCGGGGGCAGGCAGAAGGTCAGTGCAGGCGGCAGTGGTTCGTAGTCGGGGACAGGCAGAAGGTCAGGACAGGCGGCAAGGTTCATGGTCAAAGGACGGAGGCAGAAGGTACGGTACACGGTAATCGGAACAAGACACTTTGGAACGCTTCCTCTCTAGGCACAGGGCACTATCGATTCGACAATGTGCCCAGGAAGGGGCAGAGCTTAAATAGGGTCAGCACCAGGTGAGACCAATCACCTGCGTGCTGTCACTTAAAATTTTCCTGCAGCGCCTCGCGCGTGCACCCGGCCGGCAGCAGGAGCGCGCCGGGACAGAAACAGGAGCATGGCGAGGTAAGTGGGATCTCGAGCCGCCAGTGCATCCGCAGCCCAAACGCTGGGCTGCGGCACTGACCGCAGCAGGGGACGCTGCAGCGTTGCGGGTGTGCCTGCGACCCAACCTGGGGGTCGCAGGGACACCCGTAACAGTACCCCCCTTTGCCCTCCCCCACATTCAGGCCCACATCAACCTGGACACGAGACCCCTATCCACGATGTTCTCCACCGGCTCACACGACCTTTCCTCCGGCCCAAACCCCTTCCAGTCAACTAAAAAAAATTGTCTCCCCCTAACCGTCTTCATGGCCAAAATTTCTTTGACGGCAAAAACATTGGTGGAGTCAGCTACAGGAGACGGGGGGACCAGAGGCCAAGAGAATCGGTTAAGGATGACCGGTTTCAGTAGGGAGACATGGAAGGAGTTTGGGATGCGCATGGTCGGAGGGAGCTGGAGCTTGTAGGCCACTGGATTGATGCGCCTGAGAATTTCAAAGGGACCTAAAAACCGGGGACTCAGCTTTTAGCTGGGGATTTTAAAGCGGACATACCTGGCAGACAGCCAAACCTTATCCCCCGGAGCAAAGGAAGGAGGGGGTCTTCTTTTCTTGTCCGCTTGGACCTTCATACGTGCTGAGGTCTGGAGCAGGGATTGGCACATCTCCTTCCAAACGGCAGATAGGTCGCGGACCAGACTATCCACCGCAGGGACATCGGAGGAGGCAGAGGCAGGGGAAAGGGGGGCAGGGGTGCCAACCAAAGACGTTGAAAGAAGGGGGTGCCCCCACGGAATCAGAGTCCAGAGAATTATTACGAAAACTGCGCCCATGGCAAAAGCCCAGACCAATCATCTTGTCTTGCGGATACGAAGTGGCGGAGATAGGTACCCAAGACTTGGTTCACTCTCTCCACTTGTCCATTTGATTGTGGGTGGTACGCGGAAGAGGTCCAGTTCCACTTGTAGGAGAGAACAGAGGCCTCACCAAAATTTTGAGACAAATTGTACTCCCCGATCCGAGACAATGTGGAGGGGGAGTCCATGTAGACGGAAGATATGTTTAAAAAATAGTTGGGCAAGTCGAGGAGCAGAAGGGAGACCGGGCAAGGGAATTAAGTGTGCCATTTTTAAAAAACGGTCAGTGACCACCCAGATAACCATATTACCATCAGAGGGATGCAGATCGGTGATGAAATCCATGGCAATGTGGATCCAAGGACTATTAGGAACGGGCAGAGGCTGCAGCAGACCTGCCGGTTTGGTGCGCGGGGACTTGTTGCAAGCACAAGTAGTACACGCCTCAACGAATTCCTTCACGTATTTGGCTAGATCCGGCCACGGGAAAACGGGAAATCAGAGAGGACGACTTTCAAACCCCTGGGTATCCGGCAATTCGGGAACAATGTCCCCAGTTCAGCACCCTATTCCAGAGTGCAGGGCGCACATACGTCTTACCCGGAGGTGCGCGCTGGAGATTTGCGGGAGCCACGGATATCAGATGTTATGGGGGTACAATATGCTGAGGCTTAGCCTCTTCTTCTCTGCTAATATCAGAGGCGCGAGACAGGTCATCCGCTTTGACATTCTTCTCTGCCGGTCGAAAGTGTATAACAAAATTGAAACGTGAAAAAAACAGTGACCACCTGGCTTGGCACGGGTTCAGCCGCTGCGCTGTTTGGAGGTAAAGGAGGTTCTTGTGATCGGTGAAGATGTTGACGGGATGCCGCGCCACCTTCAGGAGGTGGCGCCATTCCTCCAAGGCAAGCTTAATGGCCAGTAACTCCCGATCACTGATGGTGTAATTCCTCTCAGTGGGTGAAAAGGTTTTAGAGAAAAACCCGCAGGTCCGAATCTTGCCCTTAGGGCCTTTCTGGGTGAGATCTGTTCCAGCGCCCACAGAAGAGCATCGACTTCCAGGAAGAAAGGGCACTCAGTATCCGGACGAGATAGAACCGGTGCAGAAGCGAAGGCGGCCTTTAATTTGGAGAAGGCCTCTTCGGTGGCTGGCGGCCAAAGTCGGCGGTTGGCAAGTTTCCTGGTTAGGGCCACAATTGGAGCGACCAACGTTGAGAAATGAGGGATGAAGTGCCTGTAATAGTTCGCAAATCCCAAAAAACGTTGCATGGCCTGAAGACCGACAGGTCGAGGCCACTGGAGGACAGCCGACAGTTTAGCGGGGTCCATCTGCAGACCCTTGTCCGAGATTATGAACCCGAGGAACGGGAGGCTGGTTCTGTGGAATTTGCACTTTTACAGTTTGGCCCTAGAGGTGGTTCTCACGCAGGCGTTTCAGGACCTGGCGTACATGTGACTGGTGGGCCCCCAATTAGGTGAAAAACACCAGGAGTCTTCCAAGTAGCAAACTATCATACATACAGGAGATCCCTGAAAATGTCATTAACAAACTCCCCGAAGACTGCTGGAGCGTTGCATAGGCCGAACGGCATTACTAGATACTCGAAGTGCCCATCACGAAATATTGAAGGGGGGTCTTTTCCACTCGTCACCTTCTCGGATCCGAAGGGGGTTGTAGGCCCCCGCAGGTCCAGCTTGGAAAAGACTTTAGCTCCCCGGAGACAGTCAAAAAGTTCAGTAATCAGTGGCAATGGATACCGGGTTCTTAATGGGGATCTTGTTTAAGCGCGGTATCAATGCACGGGCGCAGGACCCATCCCTTCTTCTCCACAAAGAAGAATCCGGCACCCGCTGGGGAAGTAGATTTACGAATGAAGCCTTTCTGAAGGTTCTCCTTTATGTAGGCCGACATAGCCTGTCTCAGGTACAGAGATCGGGTAGACCCTACCCCGGGGTGGACTAGTCCCAGGCAGCAGGTCAATAGGACAATCGTAGGGACGATGTGGAGGAAGAATCTCCCCTTGCTTCTCAGAGAAGACATCTTGAAAGCCCTGGTAGGCTTGTGGCAGACCTGGGCAGCGGCTTGGGAGCTGAAAGAGGGGAAAGGGGCGCACCCAGCGAGGTGCCACTAGATAGCGAGACTGGCAGTCTCGACCCCAACGCAAGACTTCACCCGTATTCCAGTCGAGCATAGGGGCATGGCGCTGCAGCCAAGGAAGCCCCAGGAAGACAGCTGAGGAAGAATGGGGTAGTACGAAGAATGTGATCTTCTCTTTGTGTAAAGCTCCTACTTGTAGGACCACCGGTTCTGTCCAGAAGAGGATGGGGTCGTTCAGAAGCTCACCATAGACAGACGCGATGACCAAGGGTTGGTCTAAGCGGACCACAGAGAGACGATATTTGGCCACCAACGCAGCGTCCATAAAATTCCCAGCGGATCCAGAATCCAAGAAGGCAGCGACTTGGAACGAGACTCCGGAGTTGGTTGTGACCAGAACTGGCAGCATAAGCCGAGAAGAGGGATTTTTCACACCTAGGGACGCCTCTCCCACGAAGCCTAGGTGCGTGCGTTTCCCGGACGTTGCGGGCAGAGCGGACAACCCCTGAGGAGGCGTTCTTGGCTGCCGCAGTAGAGGCATAGGGTCCCATCACGTCGTCGAATCAAGTCTTGAAGAGTCATGTGGGCTCTGTCCACTTGCATGGCCGCTTCCATGACTGGCTGAGAAGAAGGCAGTGGAAGCCAAAGAAACACCGGTGTAAGACGGGGTAGATGACGGGTTCGGAATGGTTCACGCTCTTGGCGGAGCTCCTCACGTCTCTTCGAGAAACGAACATCAATCCGGGTCGCCAGATGGATCAACTCACTCAATGAAGACGGAGGGTCCCGGGTGGAGAGGGCATCCGTAATCTGGCTGGAGAGGCCCTTCTTGAACATGCCAACTCGGAAGCTAGAGTGCGAAATTGCACGGCGTAGTCTCCTACAGAGGAGTTCCCTTGCTGGAGGTTCAGCAACGCGGTTCCCACTGAAGATGCGCGGGCGAGTTCCTCGAACACACTTTGGAACTCCTGAAGAAAAGTACCCAGGTCAGCCGTGACGGGGTCATCTCGGTCTCAAAGCGCGGTCGTCCAAGCTAGGGCCTTCCCAGAAAGCAGACTGACCACGAAAGCCTATCACAGAAAAATTATAACCCCAAATATAAAAACATCAAAGCTTTATTTCAATTAGTTAAAACTTAAATATAACACACTATTCCCTTATTTCCAAAAACTAAATTAATTACATGTAAGATAGAAAGAGGGAGTATACTTAGCTTCCAAAAGGAGATATTCACCAATCCTGCACCGATATTGTCCAAAGGAATTGGATACTTCCACTTTTAACCCGAAACTGGTCCTTTGATATAATAAGTAAACTACCTCTATAAGCACCCTATTTAAGCCCTAAAAGATGCCTTTATGGAGTAGTCGCCCCAATAGGCGGCCACATTTAACGTTCCCTTGGTAACACTAGTATTATAAATTGGGCAATGGGTATACTCACAGAGAGATTTCAAAAAATTATATAATCTCCTAGTCTCCCGACGCGTTTCCCAAATCAGGTTATCAGGGAAGTCTCTCTCAGATACATGCAGATAGTCACGCCATGATGGAAGAGCGTCCCAAATCTCATAAGGACTCTTAAATAACCTCACAGAGATAGACAAATGGTGAACCACCCTCTTATTAAACATATAATATACATATCAAATACTATGTCTCAAATGTATGAACCAAGTGATAAGACAGTTATATAAGGCCCCCTGTAACAGCTGTCAGTATTCAACACTGACAGTAATACTTGCGCGATATAGCAGCTACAAGCGCTCAGTAATCGGGTCCGAATTCAATCGCGCGTGCTCGGCTTCAGATTACCCGCCATGCCCAGTTTGCGGTCTCCACATCAGTCATTTGGCCAGCGCGGCATACGAGACCATGCGCTATTAGAGCCAGATGCAAGCTTTATTTTTACTGCGCAATCCCAAGAGCCATTAGCGTTAAATTAACATAGCTCAAAACGCGAAGCAGTGACCCAACGTCCCTATACATCCCCCGTACAGCATGTTTAGGTAACCTCGCCGCACAAACCAGGGGTAAGGGCCCTAATATACATATAAATCAATTATATTCATTATACAATCCACATTCCTTTTACAGTTACCATTGATTAGGATATATTAGCTATTTCATATTGAACTGTGCAACGCTCCTCGAAAGCACACCTTAGATTTTTGACGGGAATGCGGCCATGATCCACGTGGATGAGCATTGGTATGAAACACTGCAGGCCTTGGATCCCCATCAAACTTCGTAAGCATAGAAACAGGATCTTGGGCGGGGGACATTACTGGAGCTGCTGCCACGAGCGCACGCAGCTGATGTGTGCTGGTGGCGAGAAGCGCTGCATCATAGACGATAGATGATTAACTGTTGAGCTTGAATGAGCGATCTGCTTGAATTATGGGCCACGATGGTGGTAATCAGAGACGTCGGTAGAGCACTATGGCGGGATCCAGGGAATCAAACTGTAACGGATGGTAGTAGGGACCCTCTGGACCACACAAGCGATGGTATAAGCACGCAGGGAGCGGGCTATAGTAGGTCCGGTTTTCACAGAGACGCCGCAAAGCGGGCATGGATTTGCTGCGGATTACTACAGGGTCGTACCCTGACTGAACGTTGCTTGCGGTAGCCGAGGTGTTGCAACGGTACAGAATCGTGAAGCAGGCTCGTAGTCGGGGACAGGCAGAGGTCATGCAGCGGAAGTGTTTCGAGTCAGGGACGGGCAAGGTAGGACAGGCGCAAGGTTCGTGGTCAAAGGACGGAGGCAGAAGGTACGTCACACGGATCGGAACAAGACACTTTGGACGTTTCCTCTTAGGACGGGCACTATCAATTCGCAATGTGCCAGGAAGGGGCGGCTTAAATAGGTGACCAGGTGAGGACCAATCACTGATCAGCCCTTAAATTTTTGCAGCGCCGCACGCGCACACCCGGCCGCAGAGGAGCGCGCGCCATGATGGACAGAGCGTGCGAGGTAGTGGGATCGAGCTCCGGGCAGTCGCAGCCGAGCGTGGCTGCGGCACGACCGAAGAGGGCGACCGCGTTCGGCGGGGCTGCCCAACACGGGGGTCGCAGGGACACCTTAAACACACTCTGTCTTGTCCAATCTGTGGCTACTCTGTTTTGCACCCCAGAATGTCAATTGTGCCACTGTCTGACTCATGCTGCTGCTTTTGTCCGCCGTGACCTAAATCTGTCATTGTGCCACTCTGTGGCCTATCCTGTTTTCCCACTTCAGAATGTCATTGTGACAGTCTGACAGCTGTGCTGTTGCTCCTGTCATGACCCCCACACTGTGCAGTGCCACTCTGTAGCCTACTAACTGTTTTTGCCACCTCCAGAATGTCATGGGTGCACGTCTGACTCATGGTGCTGTGGCTGCTGAGTGACCAACACAATTGTCAATTGTGCCACTTGTGGCCTACTCTGTTGGGGCACTCCACACCTGTCATTGCCCAGCTGACTCTTGTGTGGGATGACATTATCTCCACACTGTGTCATTGTGGCCATTGTGGAACCTGATGTTGCTGACATTCCAATGTCATTGGCCACTCTATGCCCTATGATACTGCTGCTTTTGCCATGACTTACCACTCTGTGATTGTGCCACTCTGTGGCCATAATGCTGCTAGCAAGTGAACCGCTGTCTCACTGGAACACCCTGTGGTTTCCTAATGCTGTTTCCACCCTCACCACTCTATGACGTTGCCACTATGTTTGGTTTTTCTCTTCTTTTCAACTATCAGAAGGAATGGGAAGGATCTGGATTGTCTAGCCAAAAGCAGGAGTGGATACAGAACACAGAAGACATTGCAAATATCCCATTTACTGGTCATCTCTGTTTTGGATCAATCCTGTTTGTTTTTGGCCTTAGCAATACTGATGGATTATTGACTGATTGAAAGCAGACACTGACGGATGAAATTAAGTGCTTAATGATCAGAGACGTCAATGCAAAATTACTGCCGACACCCTTTCCACTCATCCGGGGGGGGGCTTCTACATGTATCAGCGTTTAACAGAACAGGTTCTGTTATATTTTGTGACGGTTTAAAGCTCTGTTCTCATGGAGTGACCCCTGCTGTGACGTCCGCTTACTGTGCTGCAATCTGTGGCGGCTCCAGTAACCTACCACTGTGTTCTTTGACGCTATGGTAAGATCTTAACCCATAGCTTGTTTTTTTCCAGCTTGCGCTGCCATGACTTTATCAGGCTGCATTCCCGCTTCGGTTTTTTGGTCAGTTTTGCCCCCATAAGTGCCCAGAAAATTTTATAGTGAAGCGATTCTAAGAGCGGCGGCAGTCATGTGCTTGTCATACTAAAACACAACATTGTATGAAGACCAAACCAAGCTCCCTCTGCATATTTAAGCATGGCACAATCTTCTACAACACCCTACAGGCTCTGTGCAGCCAGGAAATAGCTGTTTTTTAACGCGATTCGTCCCAAAGTAATTCGGACCAAAACAAATTTTGTCGGAAAATTCGGCGAAGTCAGCGAACCGAATTTTTGAGAAATTCGCCCATCTCTAGTTGTGAAATTAGGCAAACTGGGTAGAAGGACCCTGAAGAAGAAGAAGGAAGAATGAGTATCTAAAGTCACAAGTTATTGTATATTCCTATATAGAGTTGCAATATCTCAACTTTTAAAGAGATGTTCTCACCATGTTGTTTTAGAGAGCCTGTCTTCACAGGCAACTTTAGACTCATACTTCCAGGTTGGGCTATGGGCAGTTCTACAGCAGTGATTGACATATCAGCTCTGCTAATCTTAGCTGATCCTGTTATAGTGACATATGTGCAGGAGGTTTGTAACTGTAGTACATAAAGCTACAGCGCTCTAAAGCGTTAAAGTTTGTCAGTACCATAGATAAACACGCTTCTGTTTTACTAATAATACACAACAAGGAGTGACTTCACTAGGGTCAGACACGGTTGCGGGAGCAATGAAAGCAGAGCGAAGTGGTTGGTGCCCGAGAGACACTTGTGTAAACAAGAAGGAAATAAAGTCTCCTCTATCTCATAAACAAAGCAAAATCAGAACAGCATTGTATTTGGTAATAGTCTTTTTTTACATTTGCCCACATGTTTAAAGCTAATCAATGTGGTGAGAAAACTGCTTTAAACTGTTAGGGCTTGTCCCCATGGCACAGGTTATTTGTCGGCTTTCAGATGGTTTGCAGTTTTACAAACCATCTGAAAGCCGACAAGCAACACTCCCCCATAGACTCCAATGGAAAATCCGTGCAGCGAGGCGGTCCGAAAAACTTAGAACATGTTCATTCTTCCGCCCAGTCTTTGGGCAGAACATGAACAGGTGGGTTCGAGAAGGGGGGGGGGGGGGGGTTGAATCTTCAAAACACAGACAAAAGCCACCCCCCTGCATGCCAAAAACAGACCAAATACCGGTCGGGAAATCCAACCGGTATTTGGTCTTTGCCGTGTAAACGCAGCCTTAGGGTATTTTTTTTACAGCTATGATTCTCATGTTTTTATGATTTACATCGACTTTTAAAGGATATGTTTGGTGTCTGTGAATAAATAGTAAGATCTCTGCAAAAGTATGGTGCTTCTAGTAATTTGCTCTCCATGAATACTGGCATCCCTGTTTTCCATCTGTCAAGATTTGCATGGATGTATTACTTCCTCTGATTTCGCTTTGTGTGGGACAAAAAACAAAAGACACCACATATACTAGAACAATCCTGTCAGTTAATTTTACATTGCTGAACTCATGTCGGCAGGGAAGTATTTTTCTGAAATAAGTTGCAAATATTTATTATGTAGGTACATTATGAAATGTTTGGCTTTTAACAGTAGAAACAGATGAATGTGGACCGCTAAATAACAAGCAAATTTGGTCTGTCATTCTATGTAAAATCTAATTTTGTTGTCAAGCACATTGGTTTGTATAAGTTCTGTAATGGTAGAGCTATCTTATTTTCACAGTTTGAAAATTTTTGGGAAAAAAATTATCTCATTAGAATACTGACTGTCCTTAACGAGTTTCTGACCACAGCGTTAAATCCCTTACCGCTACAGGCAGTTTTGACCTTACTGCCAGAGTCCCATTTTTGAAATCTGACACTGTATGTGAGAATAACTTTTTGACACTTTTACCTATCCATGTGATTCAGAGAATGTTTTCTTGTTACACATTGTAAGAAATTTTAAGAAGTTAGTAAGAAATTTTGATCCAAACAATTCTTGTTTATTATGAAAAATATCAAAATATCATGACAAATTTGAAAATTTTGCCATTTTCAAACTTCAAAAATGTCTGCATGTAAGACAGTTATTATACCCAAGATAGTTTATAACTAGTATCTACCATATGTCTACTGCAAGTTGGTATTATATTTTAATGTCTTCATTTTTTTTACGACATTAGGGGGCTTAGAAATTTAGTAGTCCTTTTTCACATTTTCAAGAAAATGTTCAAAATACATTTCTTTAGGGACCAGTCCAGTTCTGACATCTCTTTGAGGGGACTGTACATTAGATAACCCCATAAATGAATTAATCTAATAAAATACACTCCTTACAGTATTTACAACAGTGTTTAGGAAGTTTGTTAAAACTTTAGGTATGATCCACCTACAAACATAAGACCAATACATTATTCACATCTACAATGTTCCAGTGAATAATTGATAAAAACTGAAAATCTGAAGTGAAATTTCACCTCCATTTTGCTTTAATTTCTGTGTAATGCCTAAAGGGCAACACCTACAATTAACTAAATATGGGCCAATTACATCAAATAACACAAATAACAAGTGATCAAAAAGACCATATGAATATCCACCTACAAACATAAGACCACTACAAAATAATGTTATATGAAAGCAAAAATCTTTATTAGAAAAAATGTACAACAAAATATAAAACAAATAAAACTTAATGGCAATAGTACTGCAAAAAATGTGTGTATACACAACTACCACTCCTAATAATATATCTAGGGATAGCTCATTCTGCAATTATACTAAGGCATACACTAGATAAGATAGACAGTAGATGACACAGAATATGAGCGGAAGGTAAAGAGTGTAGACACGCGCCCCAATGTACGTTCCGCCTTGCGCTTCGTCAGGAGGTTAACACATAACAATCATTGCCCAGTATATAAGTAACTGACTGCCAATAGAAATGGCCCATACAAAAAAGTATATTCTAACCACTGCATTGGAGACGTGACTTACAAGTAAACAGGAAGGACATTTTGACCCTGAGTCACCGAAACTGGGCAACCACGCATTTGCGAACCATCAGTAAGAATGGAATCCAGCGCATCTATAAAATAATGCGCACGTGCTGTGATCCAGCGCATGCACTGACAATAAAGCACAGCAAGCGCCACATAGAAGTTAATGGTGAGTATAAACCGCTGTGAATAATCAGAGAAATACCCAATTACACAATATTTAAAGTGTAGGTGCAATGTGAAAACATGGGGAATATGTGAAAATGTAGAGTGGAAAATAAAAAAAAAGTGAGCAAATATTGCAAAGTGCATATTTATTTAGCAAAGAAGTAAATAATAAATATAATACACTGGATTTCATATACAAAATGGCACAATAATAAATAAATACATAAATACAAAAGAAAAATTCCAAATATAAATTATCTGCAATATGATATATGTATTATGTTATGCATAAATATAAAAAAATATTAATATAATATAAAGTGCAAAGTCCATGTTAAGTACATAGACAAAAACAATTCATGTATATCAAATACATTAGAGAATACCAAAAATGCATGATTATACAATAAAGGTGCAAGTTCATGTTGTACACAGTGTAATGCATGATTGTACAATAAAATTGCAAATCTATATGATATACAGTGTAATATATATTATATGTAATATATAATGAGATTTATGATAGATGCTGTTATTATCAATCTTACCTTTAATTACCTGGGTAAGACCTAGAACTCTTTATGAAGATGGGAATCACATTTGCCTTGTCTCCAGGCACTACACCAGTCACCAGAGAACCTCTAAATATCATGTACAAGGCTATAGAAATAACTGAGCTGAACTCTTTAAAAATTATTAGGTGTAAGCCATCTAGGCCGGGAGCTTTGTTCACATTCAGCTTATTTAACTTGGCTTGGACCATTTCTACACTCAGCCAATTTATTATACACAAACGAGAAGAAAGTAGCTGATGGGGGCAGTGTCAGTGCTGAAGTGGGTGGGCCTAGTATGGATGTAGGTGATGTCAGTACTAATAGGTGCAGTACATCAACTGATATAAAATGGTTCAAGACAAGTTAAAAAAAACTGAATGTGAATAAGGCTTCAGGCCTAGATGGCTTACACAAAAGAGTTCTTAAAAAGCTTGGTTATCTGTATGCCCCTTGTCACGTACACACCTGCCAGCACGTGACTGGGGGCCACTGTAATGGCGTCGATTTATTTCCACTTGCGCTCACCTCCCAATCAGGTAGCGATTCAAGCATAAATCGCACCCCAAGACAGTTCCAGCACCCCAAGTTATCCGCTGCCACCACCTTCCTTCAATACTCAAAAAAAACAGAAGATCAGAGAGGAAGGACTGCTGATCACCTCACTGCTCTCCAGCAGCTACAACCAAAAAAAACCCCACTCCTTCAAGAAAATGGATCCATGCAGCGACAAGAATTAACGTATTAATGGTAACATTAATAAGAGGTACAGTGCTTACATAAACAAAATATAATAACAATGACTATGACATACATATCAAACAGTTATAAAATAAAAGGGATAAACTTAGAAAGATTTCACACTTACAATGCGTCAGCTTTCAAATCCAAGGGGTATGGATGAATGGAGGTGGAACACATCTCAATCAGAAATTGAACCCCAGGCTATGAACACCAGATTTGAGTCTGGCCATGTGTTTTATAGGCCCAAATCTCTGTCCAGGTTACCCCTCCTCTCTTATAATTCGGTTGCTCTTTTACTGGCTGAAGATATAATGAGGTGGGTGGACACTTGATGCCTAATGAGGGTTGTTACTTCCTGTCCCCACTAGATGGCAATCACGGACTGTGCTTCTGCGTTAACAGATGAATGATCCCTGTCCCTTTGTGACTAATCTTTTATGGTTCTATGGGGGTCATAAGCAACCTCTGGGATGATATGGTGTGGTTATCCATCAAGTATTCGCGACAGCTTGCATACACAAAGTTGGCAATAAAACGAAATAAAATGGATAAAGCCCATGATATACAAGCATTAGAGTAATTAGAACTGTCAAAAGGCTGGTGTGAGGTTCTGCAGACCCATGCTACAAATTCTATTCCCAAAGGGGGGTGGAGGCCTTTTAACTGTGGCAATAGTGACAATATAAGCAGGGGCGTAACTTTGGTTCAAAAAGTGGGAGGACCAATTTTCCCTCTCGTCCCCTACCTTCCTATCCCTCCCTCCCTCCTTCACTCGCCTTCCCTTTCACTTCCCCGCCCGTCCCTTCTCTCCCCCTCCCCTTTCCTTGCAGTGAAGCGGCTCACTCGAACCCAGCTAGGAGGTCTGAGGGAGCACTGTAAGCTCCCCAGCAGGTCCGGGCGGATTCCTTATGGCAAACACTTTTGGTGCAGTCCGGAAGGTTATGAGTGGCTCTCTAATTACTGAAGTTTAGAGCCGGGCTGGGACTAAAAAGCAGCCCTGGCAATGAAACCGAACCAGCCCCCCTATAATATTTCCCCCTCTTGATGGAAATAAAAAATGTTGCGGAATGCAGCCAATTTCACTTAACCCCTCCCATCACTGCTCCATTAAATTTGTTACAACAGAATGAGGAAAATAAAAGAACCCAATATGCATGGACATATGCTCTGGATCCCCGTGTAGGACCTGATTCTTTGGCTGTTTGTGTGTTTTTAGGACTTATAAACACTTAAAATCCATGGCAGAGCAGGGAGCTATTGGTACCCTGCACTGCCAGTTAGTCTTATAGACTGCCTACGTGTCCCAATGTAGGTGGTATGATGATATTGGTGTGTTTGGTGGTGGTTAGAGGCACAGCTGGGTGTGATATCAAGTGTCTAGGCAGGGCCCACTGCATTACTAAACCCGGGACCCAAAGTGCTGTTAAGACGGCTCTGACATTACACACTGTACCCCACAGATTACATTCCCCACTGTATCCCACAGATTACATTACACCATACCCCAGAGATTAAATTACACCATACCCCAGAGATTACATTACACACTGTACCCCAGAGATTACTGCATAACACACTTTACCCCAGAGATTACATTACTCACTGTACCACAGAGATTACATTACACACTGTACCCCAGAGATTACTGCATTACACACCTTACCCCAGAGATAACTACATTACACACTGTACCCCAGAGATTACATTACACCATACCCCAGAGATTACATTACACACTGTACCCCAGAGATTACTACATTACTTTTTCTCACCCAGAGATTATACATTACAGAACTTTCCCAAGGTTTTTACATTACCCCAAAAACCCCAGAGATTTCATTACACATTTGTCCCCCCTGAGATTACAACATTACACATTTTAACCCCGGAGTTTTCATTTTTCCCAGGGAAAAACATGCAATGTTATTTTAATAGAAAAAAAAAAGTTATTATGATCAAAAAAGAATATCAAAAAAAGGGTTTTCTTCTTTGTGACAAAGTTTCTGGGGGGTATAGGGCCCTACATTGCAAATCCTGTAAATTTTGGGTATGGGGCCCACCCAGAAATAAGAAACCCTAAAAAACGAAATAGGGGGAACATGTACATGATATTAAAAAGGGAAAAAATAATTTTTGGGTGGGGGGTTAAACCTTTTTGGGAAAAACCAAGGGAATATGCAGGGTTTTTGCATTTGTAGGTTTTGGGAAAAAAGTGGAGAAAATCGAAAAAGAGGAGGTGTTTGGGAAACAAAGAAGGGGGCGACAAGGGGGGCATTTTTTGGATCGGGTTTTACAAAACAAGGCACCAGGGGGGGGGGAATTTGGAAACCTCCAGGGGTTTTTGCATTTATATATACAAATTAAGTTTTTGCAAAAGGGGTTTTACCCATTAAAAATTTATAAATTTTCTTATAGAGGTTATATAAAAGAGTTTTAAAATTTTAATGGATTTTCAAATAGGCAATATTTTTTTTAAAATTACGTATTTTTTTAAAGGGTTAAAAAAAAAAGGGATGTGATGTCATATATGACGAAACAAAGGAACCCCCCTATTTAAGTAAAAATAGGAAAAAATTTTTTTTTGGCGTGAAAAAAAGGGGGAATCTTTTGACCCGAAACGCGTCGGTTTATTGCCGTATTTTTTTTCTTTGCATTTTTGAAGTATTCAATAAATTCCCCAAGTTTTTGTACGCTGGATCCCAATCGCTGCAATTTTTTGCATGTTTTCCATGAATTGCCAAGCCCCGGACTGAGGGCTGGACCGTGTGCATCGTTAGGAAACTAACGGGGGGGGCTGCCAGGGTTAATTTTTTTTTACAAAAAATCTGCAATTTAAGGTGAGCCCGGGTTTCCCGTGCTTTGTTTTTTGATTTAGTAAAGGGGGGTTCCTTTGGAAACCGGGGGGAAGTTTTACCTTTAAACTTTTATCACCACACGCCGGATTACTATTACTATAGGGCCCCCCTTAAAAAGGACATTATATTTAGCAAAGATTTTTTTTTTACCTGATTTGCACTAAAAACACATGAGAGCAAAGCACACAACAAAGAAACCCTGATTTTCGTTGATGTCTAAAGTGAAAATGGATAGAGAGGGCAAAAGTTGGCACAAGGGGGTTTGGACAATAAAAAAACCGACAGAAAAGGATAATAAAATAAAATTTAAAAAAAAATGTTTTAAAGGAAAATTGGGAAAAGTGTAAATTTAAGAAAACAAATTTATGGTGGGATGTAAAATCTTTAGTACCTACCTGGAAAAGAATATCATACCCGGGGTTTAAAAAATATATTTTAAAATAAACCCAATTTTGTTTTTTACAAAAGGAATTCCAATTTAAAAGGGAAACCCAAATTCTTATGGTGCTCTACGAATTTGATTAAAAAATTTTAAACAAGAGTTTGAAAAACAATAAATTATTGGAGGTTAAAAAGAACAAAATTTAAAAATTTGGGGAAAGTGGGGTGGGTGAAAAAAGGGGAAAATTTGGTTATTTAGAAGCTTCAAACAACATTAAATTAAAATACAAAAAATAGAAGGATTGATTATGGGGCCAAAAAAAAAAAAAATACCCAGGACCCTTTAACCCATTATGAAAAAAATTTAAAAAATATAATTGGGGGAAAAAGCCCCCCAATACCCACAGTCAAGAAACAAGAAGCAAATTTACACGCAAGAATAAAAGGGAGCAAAAAAGAAGGGCAGTTTCTCGGACATTGATCACACTGAACCAGGAACTTCAGATTCAGATGCGACTTCAGTGGAAAGAAATGCAATGAGAGGAAGAACAAATCAAAAAGGAAATAACATGCAAGACAATATGAGAGAAACATCTACCTCTAAGCAAGCAAAAAACGGGGAGACAGAAAGCACAAAAAGAAAAACACGGAGAATTTGACAGAAAACAAAAAACAAGATGAAGAAATAAGTACTGTAGTATGCCTTACCCCATATATTCTATCAGAGGCTCAACAGAAGGTGTTACAAAAAGGACTTAATTTTGCCCCAACCAGGAAATTCCAGTTATTCGATGTTATGTTGGACATTAATAAATTTGTAAGATCATTAACTGTAAAAAGATATTTTGAGGAACAAGAAGATGTATCTAGGGAGGTAACAAATCAACAGGTCAAAGGAAATGAAGATAGAGTCAGTAATGAGTATGATATGTTATTATTTAGAGAACAACAGGCTCTTTTCTCATTAAAGGAATTACAAACAGAAAATGAAGATAGGAAAATAGATAACAGTAACATCACCCTAGATTACAGTAACCCCAATTTTTACCCCATAAAATCGAGAGTTAACACCATGGACGCCTTCCAGATGACAATGGAAAGAGACTTACGCAAATTATTAAAGAAAAATAATAAAAAAAATCTAAATAATATTAGTAAACAGGAGCGGGAAGCTATACAAGAACTAAAGAAAAATAAAAACCTTGTCATCAGGAAGGCGGACAAGGGAGGGTTAACAGTGGTAATGGATGATAAATTATACAATAAAGCAATATTGGAAATTTTGGAAGATACCAACACATATAGAAAACTAAGACAGAATCCAATGACTAGCATACAAAAAAATTTGAGAAAATTATTGGACGAGGGAGTGAAGTTGGGTGCCCTGAATGATAAACAGAGAAAATATTTAGATATAGATAATGCTCAAATACCTATACTCTATGGAGTACCCAAACTTCACAAAGATCAATTTCCTCCAAAAATGCGTCCAATAGTTTCCAGTAATAACAGCTTATTGGAAAGATTAAGTAATTTTGTAGATAAATACCTCCAGCCACTAGTAAGTACTGTCCCGGGATATCTAAAAGATAGTACTTCGGTACTGCAAGCATTTCAAGAGTTCACCTGGTCCAAAAATTATACATGGTTGGGATTGGATGTAGTAAGCTTATATTCCAATATTCCCCAAGATCTAATTTTGCCAGCCATAGAGTATCATCTGAATAAATTTAGCCAATATGGCGAGGGTCTTAATCTGTTTCTTTTGGAAAGCATAGAATTCCTAGTAAAAAATAATTTTTTCAGATTTGATGACACTTACTACATCCAATTGATGGGGGTTCCTATGGGTGCGACATCCTCGCCATCCATAGCAAACTTATATATGGCATGGTGGGAGCACCATGTCATGTTCAGTGTTGATAATCCATTTTCTCACTGTGTGCTCTGGTATGGGCGCTACATTGATGACCTCCTTATAGTTTGGGGTCACGATGTGGCGTCCATACCGGAGTTCATACAGTATATCAATTCTAATTCATGTAATTTGAGGTTTACCCATCAATATCATAGAACAAAAATCCCTTTCCTTGACATCATGCTAGAAGGAGATTTGGATAAATCCAAGGTAAAGACAACGTTGTACCGAAAGCCCATAAGTGGTAATACAACACTCAGAGCGGATAGCTGCCATTCACACCATACTTTGAATTCTATACCACTAGGGGAGCTAATAAGAGCAAAAAGAGCATGCACAGCACATAAGGATTTTCAAAAAGAACAAAAAATTGTGGAAACTAGATTGACTGAAAGAGGATATAAAGATACACAAATAAAAAGAGCTATAAGAAAAATAGAAAATAGAACACAAAGAGATCTGTTATATCCTAACAAAAACAAAAAGGAAGGAATAAATGCAGAGAAACATATTTTTTTCTCTACCCCATATAACACCAATTTTGAGGACATAAAAAGGATATTTTATAAAAACATAAATATCTTAAGGCAGGATGAACTATTAGCAAGTATAATAGATAGAGGAGTACGATGCATACCAAAAAGAAATGTAACTATTGGCAATGAAATAACATCTAATGATTTTTGCAGTAAAAAACAAAACAAAATGTGGTTATCCCAGAAGGGTTTTTTCCCCTGCGGAGGTAGGAGATGCAATGTATGCCAGTATACAACCAAAAATTTAACAATAAAAAGAAATTATTACGATCAAAAAGAATATCAAATAAAGGGATTCATCAATTGTGACACAGATCATGTGGTATACGGCATACATTTGCAAATCCTGTGATCTTCTTGTTTGTGGGCAGCTGCATTAGAAAGCTAAACCACACGTATTGCGGAACTTGTACATGATATTAAATTGGGTAATACTTTTTTCTGTGCAGGGTGCGGTGTTTTATTTCTTTGTTTTTTTTTTTTTGTGTAAACCACGTTTTAGAAAAACACGATGGGAATATGCAGAGCTTTGCATTTGTAGGTATAGAATAAAGTGGAGCAATCGTAGTAGAGGAGTGATTGACAAATGAAGGTGCGAATAAGGGAGGATATTGGATCTGGGAATTACTAGACAGGGACCCAGCGGGAATGAACGCTCCGCAACGATTTTGCATACTTTATTTACATGTTTTAAGTTTGTGCTGTAGGGTGTGATTTGTATATGGCTTATTAGTCATTTTAGAGGGTTGTATTTAGAGATTAAATATATGAGGATTTTCAATAGGCTATTTATCTGTTTTTATTATACGGTTGGTTTTTAAGGGTTTGAGTTTAATTGTATGGGTGTGATGTCATATTAGTTGACGATTCTGGTACATCCCTATTAAGGTAACATAGGTACTTTTGTTATTAGAGCCGCGGATCATGGGTTGAATCTTTGCTCAAACCATCATGCTTGGCTTTGGTTGCAATACCGAACGCGTCGGTTATTGCCCGTTGGTTTTTTTTGGCTTTGTGTAGTATTCTATTTAACTTCATAGTTTCTACGTACGCTGGATCCTCTCGCTGCATCATTTGCATTGATTACATGATTTGGACCAAGACCCAGGACTGTTGAGGGCTAGGATCCGGTGCTGCAGCGTTTGGATACTATGTCGGATGGGATGACAGGTGGCAAGACTCTGCAATCATGGTGGTGTGGGCCTCCACCCACCCCCGGGGATGGGGGCGCTAAGTGGTTCGGGGTCTCAGAATAAGTTATGGTGGTGGGGGGTTGTTTTTGTGAGCACGGTGTCGTAGGCGGGGTGGGGCTGTGGTGTATATGATTAGCACCTGCGAGAGTGTGTGGGTCACGTTTACCCGTGTGGTCATGGTTATATAAATTATTGTAGTATGGAGGGGGTGTTGTCGTGTTGTGGAGAGCGCCGGCCTACATCTAGTTTGTCGTCATGGTCTACTCCCTCTTACATCCAGCGTGGACTTTACTTCCTGTCCCCAGGTTTACTACAGGGACTCTCATGTATACTGTGTGGTCTGGAATCTACGGGTGCCTGAGGTTGTCGTATTTTAAAACCTGTGTTGTATTTATATCTCCTGTTCCCCTGAGTTGACGAATTTCCACCTCTGAGTGTACTTTAATATCTCTGGACCACTGTGTTGTCTACAGTTCATCATCAAGTTTGTGTCTTGTACGACCTGTGCTTCAACCAGAGTGTTATACTGTAGCATCTCCAGATTGTTATTTAGATTTGAGGAGGGTACAATGAGTGGTGTATGGTTACAATAGGGTACACATGGTTTGGGGGGGGGGTATAATTACCGGTCAGTGTGTGTCGGTAGGCTGGTGGATACTGGTAACCTGGTGTTGTTCTGGTATCCTGTCCCCGTGGTTTCTGTACACAATCGGTCCCGAGGTTTTCTAGGCTATACACAAGGGTCCCATGGGTGTTGGTAGGTAAAGATAGGGGTACAAATGTGTGGTATAATCAAAATACTAATTTGTCTCTACGGTTGTAAACCTGCTCGGTGGTAGCAGTTGGTCTACTCAGGTACAATGTGTAATTCAGCGATATTGGGTATAACAAGTAAAATGTGTGGTATTGGTATAATGTCAAATGGTGAGTGTGTTATATAGGGTATAAATGGTGGTAGTACTGGTATATGAGGGGTAAATCTGTGTTTGGTAGTATGGTATATTCTGGTCACACATGTGTTGGTTGGTCTAATGTCCCATATGTGGGTATGTCCACTCTGTACCCACAAAGATTGATTACATTAACCATACCCAAGAGATTAAATTACAACTGTCCCGAGATTTCATTACTCACTTTAACCCTAGTGTTTTCAATTACACAACTGTACCCCAGAGATTACATTACACACGGTTCCCCAGAGATTAATGGCATTACCACACCCTTACCCCTGTGATTTAGTCTTTACAACTACTGTACCCACAGAGATTACTTATAACTCCATACCCCAGAGATTACATTACACACTGTACCCCAGGAGGATTACTACATTACAAATCTCACCACCAGAGTTTACTACATTGTAACGAAATGGAGTGGACTCCGCTGTGGCCAACGCAGCGATGGATAAGTAAGCCACGACAAAGGACGGAGTCCTAAAGTAGCCCGGGTTTCACCAGAGCCGACGCATAGCGGGGTTGGAACTTGCCTGAGGCGTTGAGGCTACCGGTCGTTCACCACTGACGTGCACTTGCCTTGCGATGGCGGCCGGGCGTACAGCGTGGTGCAAACATGTAATCCGGAGGAGTAGTCGGGGGACAGGCAGCAAGGTCAGGGCAGGCGGCAGAGGGTTCGTGGTCAGAGTCAGGCAGACGGTTGGCAGGCGGGCAAACAGGCAAGGTCTGGGATAAGTGTAGCAGGCGGACTGTTACAGGGGGGAAATAAGGTGTACTCTTCGAACCTCTAACCAACTCTCTAAAATCGCTCCACAAAAACACACAAACAGCTGGCTGCGGGAGGGCTAGGGAATGTCTTCATATATAGGACCAGCCGGGCCGCAATTTGCCAATTAAAGGCGCCGCGGCCCTTTATAATCCGGACAGCCGTCGCGAAGCGCGGCATTAAGCAGGGATATTGCGCGCGGGCCTGTCAGAGCTGGGAGGACAGGAGCGGGGAACTGGTAGTACGGGGTTTTCCGAAGCCCTAGAGCAGAAGGACCACGGCTGCGGGCAGCCGCAGCACCCGTGCCGGACCCCGTGCGCACCGGGGGACGGCCGCGGCGAGCTGCTGCGCCGCGCGCGACGTGACATACATTACAGACCATACACCAGGTATTACATTACACCATACCCCAGAGATTACATTACACACTGTACCCCTGAGATTACTACATTACACATCTTACCCCAGAGATTACATTATACACCATACCCCAGAGATTACATTACACACCATACCCCAGAGATTACTACATTTTACACCATACACCAGATATTACATTACACCATTCCCTCAGAGATTACTACATTACACACCATACACCAGATATTACATTACTCACTGTATCCCAGAGATTACTACATTACACACCAGATATTACATTACTCACTGGTTACCCCAGAGATTTCTAAATTACACAACAGTATTTTAATTTCTTCACTGTACCCAGAGATACTTACATTACAACAGATATTACATTACTCAACTGTACCCCAGATGATTACTACATTACCACACCAGATATAAAAATAAATCACTGTAAAACAGAGTTTACAAAATAAATTACCTCCTGTACCCCAGGAAGAATTATAGTACACCTTTACCCAGAGATTACATTACACACTGTACCCCAGAGATTACTGCATTACACACTTTACCCCAGAGATTACATTACTCACTGTACCCCAGAGATTACATTACACACTATACCCCAGAGATTACTGAATTACACACCTTACCCCAGAGACAACTACATTACACACCGTACCCCAGAGATTACATTACACCATACCCCAGAGATTATATTACACACTGTACCCCAGAGATTACTACAGTACACATTTTACCACAGAGATTACTACATTACACAACATACCCCAGAGATTACATTACACCATACCCCGAAGATTACTTTACAACACTGTTCCCCTGAGATTTTCTACATTACACATTTTTACCCCAAGAGATGACTATTATACAACCATACCCAGAGATTACATTACACACCATACACCAGATATTACATTACTCACTGTATCCCAGAGATTACTACATTACACACCAGATATATACACTTACTCACTGTACCAGAGATTACGAAATTACACACCAGATATTACCATTACTCACTGTACCCCAGAGATTACATACATTACCCTACTGTAACCCAGAGATTAGCTTACCACACCGCACCCCCATATTACTGCACAATATTCACTGATACCCAGGGATTACATTAACACACTTGTACAACGAGATTTTATTACACCATACCCCAGAGATTATTATATTACACACTGTACAACAGAGATTATATTACACCATACCCCAGAGATTATTACATTACACACTTAGCTCAGAGACTACATTAGGCAAGGTACCCCAGAAATTGTGTGTATGTATGTATATATATAGATAAATGAAAAAATTGCAGCACTCACGGTATCCAAATTTTCAATAGCAAAAAAGGTGATTTATTCTACCACTTGTTTCAAAGGAACGACGTTTCGGCCCTCTCCACAGAGCCATTATCAAGTGACAAATCAGTGCACAAACTTCCATTATAAATACACACAGTGTCGAATGCCCAATTATAAAACACTTCAACAATCACATGTATATATATTCAAGTGTATCAACAATTAACAATATATAAGTGTGTACAAAAAAATCGTGGGATAAGAGATAACATTGAAAAAAATCAACATTACTCAATAAAAAATAGTGTGTACAAAGTGTAAAACTTACAATTAAAATATAATCAGGAGGCGGGAGACCTGTATCGCGCATCCCAATAAAAAAAATAAACTGAAAAACTATTCACCAGCTGAAGATAATTCAGGAATGAGGATTGGCGTATGTAAAATCCAAACTGCGCAAGTCGAAAACAAAAGAATATTTACAAGAGACGCGACACACAGAGACCAGCCCGGCCGGCACAAACATCCCCAATGCGCAGGTCCGGAAACACGACACCACGCCAGGACGCACACCCAGGTAACGTCACTGGCCGGCATCACAAATCCAACTGCGCAAATCCGGAAGTAAGATACCGCGCCAGACATGTTCCCATGGCAACGCAAACATCAACCTAAAAAAACTAATAATCAAAAAAAAGAAATAATCTTAAAAAAGAAGAAAAAATATACATATAGACCCTGCGTTCTATAATAACTAAAAAAAAAATACATAATTGTGTTCATAAAAACACTCCACATCTACAACAAAATTTCAAAAAACAGGTAAAAAAGCAGAATATAAAGCTGGCAATAGTAGGTTGGCGATACAGGTCCCGGTCCACAATTCTTCAACATGTAGACACATGACAAAACCTAAAAAATATTTAAATAAAATCAATTAATTAATATCATGCTTAGGAAACCAAGATGCATAGCAAGAGAGCGGCTAATACAAAATCATCTAAACATGCGTGTGGATACCTTATAGTCTACATTCAGACCATGCGGTTTTAATGCTTTAGTGTAATAGATCCATTCAAGTTCTTTTTTCATTAGAAGAACACTACGATCCCCTCCGCGTCTGGGTATGGGTACATGGTCTACAGCCATGCATTTTAGATCCCATTCACTATGCCCTGCCTCAGAAAAGTGTTTAGAAACTGGGAGATCCAACTTGTTTTTACGAATCGTGTACCGATGGTTGTTCAACCTTGTCTTAAGATCACAGGTAATTTCGCCCACATAGATAAGCTTACAAGGACACCAAGGATATAGATAACCCACTCAGAGGTACAAGTGAGATGAAATTTAATTGGAAAAATCTCCCCGGTGCTGGATGTAAAAAAATTTTACCCTTCACCATAACTCGACAATTGACACAGCTACGACAAGGGAAGGAACCAAATTGAGGTTTACCTATAAAGTCTGTCGAGGTCTGGAACTCGGAATCAAATTCTTAAATAATCTATCCTTGAGGTTAGATGACCTTCTATATGACATCAAGGGTGGTAGTTGAAAATCTGAAATTTGGCTATAGCTTTGACGTAAAATATACCAATATTTCCTTAGAACATTGGCAATTTTAGGACTTAAATTGTTAAAGGTGGAAACAAATGAAATTCTTGGATGAGGATTTCACTACTTTTTTTGTTGACGTGCCTCAATACATGTCAGCTTACTGACCTTTTGAACATGTTTAGTCACAATTTTCTGAGGATAACCCCGAGCTAAAAACCGGTCCGACATGTCCTCAACTACTCGTGACCAGGAATCCTCAGAATCCACTATTCGTCTTGCCCTTAATAACTGGCTATAGGGCAGTGATCTACGCATGTTTCCTGGATGGTTACTGCTGAAGTGCAATAAAGTATTTTTATCCGTGCTTTTAACATGTATATCAGTGTGTAACTTATTGCCCACCACAAAAACCTTCGTGTCCAAAAAGGCAAGGTGGTCTTTTGGAATTGGGACAAGTAAATTGTATGCCTGGTATAATATTATTCAAAAAAAATTCTGGAAAGCTAGAAGTTCAAAAAACACTCCCACTCCAAATCAAGAACACATCATCTATGTATCTCCACCACCCCACCACATTGATTGAAGTGGGGAGATACATAGATGAAACTTTCCTCTACCCAAGCCATAAAAATGTTGGCATATGTGGGCGCAACATTTGTTCCCATCGCCGTGCCTCTTAATTGTAAATAAAAAGAATCACCGAACTGGAAATAATTACAAGTAAGTACTAGGTTCAGCAAAGATAACAAAATTCTTTGCCCAAATCGGAGAGTTCAGAATTCCGTAAACACCTGTCGAACTGCTTTAATCCCAATATCGTGTTCAATAGAAGTATACAAGCTAACGACATCAAAAGATGCCAAAATACTTTGATCAGGACCTCAATTTCATTTATTTTGGTTTAAAAATCTGTTGTATCCTTTATATACGAAGGAGAAACTACCATACTTACTAAATAACACCTTGTCCAAAAAAATTGATATATTGCTAGATAATGAATTTACGTCCTGAGACGATATGGTCTCCCAGGGGGATCTTTTAAGGACTTGTTGAATCTTTGGCAAGAAGTATAAGATGGGTTTGTAACAGGATGAGCAATGTTCAAAAAATTCACTCAACTTGGAATCAATAAGACCCTTGTTTAAAGCAACCTCAATAATGATTTAAACTTGGGGACTAAACTCAAATTTAGGATCAGATGACAATAACCTATATACACATTCATCAGATAACTGCCGATAAGCTTCACTCAAATACTGACTCATATCCATCACTACCACGGCCCCGCCTTTATCGGCGGGCCTAATAGTAATCTTAGGATTGTTTGAAAAATTCTTTAAATGGCCAATATTTCTGATGATGTCAAATTAGGGGGGAATCAAGAATTCCCTATCTCACTACCTTTCAGGGATTCAACCCTCATCTTTAAACTAATTGTGTAAAGGTTTTCAATAGAGTGTGAAACCCAAAGGAGGATTGAAATCACTCGTCATAGTTAAAATCAAAATCCTAAAACAAAAAATCCGTACCTTCTAGACCTTCCTGCAATTGTACAGAACTGTTTGGCTGTTGACTAAACCAAACACGTAGTTTGAGTTTACGAAAAAATTGCATCAAGTCCAATTCTAAATTAAACCAGTCCATCCTCGAACAGGACAAAATAAAGTCCCTTAGCTAGAACATTTATTTGGGATTCAGTCAATGTATAGGTAGAAATATTTACCACTGTAGACAACTCTATTTCTTCTTTGCGTTCACTTGCTGTGGACGGGAGGCTGGAGTACGTGGTTGCCTCTGACTCCTTGTTTTTACCACTTCTATTGTGCCTTTTGCCCCCTCTTCTGGTTGGTCGTTTATTGCTGTTATCCACAAAAGAAAAGTCATTAATATTTATAGAGTTAAGAGAATTACAACAAGCACTTTTTACTTTTTTTGGACCATCTTCCTGTTTTTATACTTTGTTCGGTGTACCAAGATTACACATTTCCCTTTTTTTGTTTGTCTTGCAAATCTCTGTGCCATTTTCTTCTCTTGACCTCTTCCAGTTCAATTTTAAATTTAGAGAGAAACAAAGTTTGTTTCTCACAGAATTTATCATAGTCCTCTCCAGACAAAATAGATTTCAATTTCACATCAACCTCATTAAATTTATCCTTAGTAAGCCGTAAATCACGTTGCAAAAATTCCAGATATAGTAATAAAATATCCAAAGAATATCTATTGGAAATGCTCTCAAAGCGTGTTCTAAAATCCACATCGTTAGAAAACAAAGTTGGACGTAAAGATGTTCTCATGCCTCTAGGGATGCGTTTTGTCTTGTAATATTCACGTAGGGTAATGTAGTGTAACTCCAAGGTTATTAATTTCTTGGAAAGCAATTTCATAAACCTTTGTGTATCCACATTTAGATGGGTATTCAAGAAGGTGGCATCCCCCCCTTCTCCGCTCAATTACGAACCACCTCAGCATCCGTAAAAGCTGAAACATATGTATTGTTAAAAGAAATACCTTCCGCCATGAATGGAGATTCCTCCATGCTGTTCTAAGGAGTGCAGACCAATCGCCAATTCCAACAAGAAAATGAAAAATAGCCGCACATCCAAACAATACAACAATCGGTGGGGTGCCTACAATATAGAACCTTGGCAAAAGTTCCCCGAAATGTAGATAAAAGAAAAAATTGCAGCACTCCGGTATCCAAATTTTCAATAGCAAAAAGGTGATTTATTACCACATGTTTCAAAGACGACGTTTCGGGCCCCCTCACAGACCATTATCAAGTGACAATCAGTGCACAACTTCCCTTATAAATACACACAGTGATCGATTTCCCAATTAAAAAAACAATCAACAATCAATGTAAAATATATTCAAGTGTATCAACAATTACAATATATAAAGTGTGTACAAAAAATCGTGGGATAAGAGATAACATTGAAAAAATCAACATTATCAAAAAAAAATGGGTGTACAAAGTGTAAAACATACAATAACATATAATCAGGAGGCGGAGACCTGTATCGCGCACCCAATAAAAAAATAAACGAAAAACATCACCAGCTGTAGAAAATTTTCAGGATGAGGACTTGGCGTCCTGTAAATCCAACTGCGCAAGTCCGAAACAAAAAAATATCTTACAAGAGACGCGCCCACAGAGACCACCCCGGCCGGCACAAACATCCCCAATGGCAGATCCGGAAACACGACACCACGCCAGGACGAACCACACCCAGGAAACGTCACTGGCCGGGCATCACAAATCCAACTGCGCAAACCCGGAAGTAAGATACCGCGCTAGACATGTTCCCATGGCAACGCAAACATCAACCTAAAAAACAATAATCAAAAAAGAAATAATCGCAAAAGAAAAAATACATATAGACCCTACGTTTCTATAATAACTAATAAAAAAGAATTACAAAATTGTGTGCATAAAACACATCCACATCTACAACAAAAATTTCAAAAACAGGTAAAAAAGCAGAATATAAAGCTGGCAATAGTAGGTTGGCGATACAGGTCCCGGTCCACAATTCTTCAACATGTAGACACATGACAAAACTGCGTTGCCATGGGAACATGTCTGGCGCGGTATCTTACTTCCGGGTTTGCGCAGTTGGATTTGTGATGCCGGCCAGTGACGTTACCTGGGTGTGCGTCCTGGCGTGGTGTCGTGTTTCCGGATCTGCGCATTGGGGATGTTTGTGCCGGCCGGGCTGGTCTCTGTGGTCGCGTCTCTTGTAAGATATTCTTTGTTTTCGGACTTGCGCAGTTGGATTTACAGGACGCCAAGTCCTCATGCCTGAATTATCTACAGCTGGTGATGTTTTTCTGTTTATTTTTTTATTGGGTGCGCGATACAGGTCTCCGCCTCCTGATTATATGTTATTGTATGTTTTACACTTTGTACACTATTTTTTATTGATAATGTTGATTTTTTTCAATGTTATCTCTTATCCCACGATTTTTTGTACACACTTTATATATTGTAATTGTTGATACACTTGAATATATTTTACATTGATTGTTGATTGTTTTTTAATTGGGCATCGATCACTGTGTGTATTTATAATGGAAGTTGTGCACTGATTGTCACTTGATAATGGCTCTGTGAGAGGGCCGAAACGTCGTCTTTGAAACATGTGGTAATAAATCACCTTTTTTGCTATTGAAAATTTGGATACCGTGAGTGCTGCAATTTTTTCATTTATCTACATTTCTGGAACTTTGCCAAGGTTCTATATTGCAGGCACCCCGCTGATTGTTATATTGTTTGGATGTGCGGCTATTTTTCATTTTCTTGTTGGAATTGGCGATTGGTCTGCACTCCTTAGAACAGCATGGAGGAATCTCCATTCATGGCGGAAGGTATTTCTTTTAACAATACATATGTTTCAGCTTTTACGGATGCTGAGGTGGTTCGTATATTGAGCGGAGAAGGTGGGGATGCCACCTTCTTGAATACACCATCTAATGTTGATACACAAAGGGTTTATGAAATGCTTTCCAAGAAATTAATAACTTTGGAGTTACACTACATTACCCTACGTGAATATTACAAGACAAAACGCATTCCCAGAGGCATGAGAACATCTTTACGTCCAACTTTGTTTTCTAACGATGTGGATTTTAGAACACGCTTTGAGAGCATTTCCAATAGATACTCTTTGGATATTTTATTACTCAATCTGGAATTTTTGCAACGTGATTTACGGCTTACTAAGGATAAATTTAATGAGGTTGATGTGAAATTGAAATCTATTTTATCTGGAGAGGACTATGATAAATTCTGTGAAAAACAAACTTTGTTTCTTTCTAAATTTAAAATTGAACTGGAAGAGGTCAAGAGAAGAAAATGGCACAGAGATTTGCAAGACTACGAAGTTGGAAACGTGTATTCTTGGTCCACCGAACAACTTATAAAATCAGGCAGATGGTCCAAAAAAAGTAAGAGTGCTTATTATAATTCTCTTAACTCTATAAATATTAATGACTTTTCTTTTGTGGATAACAGCAATAAACGACCAACCAGAAGAGGGGGCAAAAGGCACAATAGAAATGGTAAAAACAAGGAGTCAGAGGCAACCACGTACTCCAGCCTCCCGTCCACAGCAAGTGAACGCAAAGAAGAAATGAATCCGTCTACAGTGGTAAATATTTCTACTTATACATTGACTGAATCTCAAATTAATGTTCTAGCTAAGGGACTCTCATTTTGTCCTGACTCGAGGATGGACTGGTTTAATTTAGAATTGGACTTGATGCAATTTTTTCGTAAACTCAAACTACGTGTTTGGTTTAGTCAACAGCCAAACAGTTCTGTACAATTGCAGGAAGGTCTAGAAGGTACGGATTTTCGGTTTAGGGATTTTGATTTAACTATGACGAGTGATTTCAATCCTCCTTTGGTTTCACACCCTATTGAAACCTTTACACAATTAGTTAAAGATGAGATTGAATCCCTGAAAGGCAGTGAGATAGGAAATTCTTTGATTCACCCTAATTTGACATCATCAGAAATATTGGCCATTAACGAATTGTCAAACAATCCTAAGATTACTATTAGGCCCGCCGATAAAGGCGGGGCCGTGGTAGTGATGGATATGAGTCAGTATTTGAGTGAAGCTTATCGGCAGTTATCTGATGAATGTGTGTATAGGCTATTGTCATCTGATCCTAAATTTGAGTTTAGTCGCAAATTTAAATCAATTATTGAGGTTGCTTTAAACAAGGGTCTTATTGATTCCAAGTTGAGTGAATTTTTGAACATTGCTCATCCTGTTACACCCATCTTATACTTCTTGCCAAAGATTCACAAGTCCTTAAAAGATCCCCCTGGGAGACCTATCGTCTCAGGACGTAATTCATTATCTAGCAATATATCTATTTTTTTGGACAAGGTGTTATTTAGATATGTTGGCAGTACTCCTTCGTATATAAAGGATACAACAGATTTTTTATCCAAAATAAATGAAATAGAGGTCCCTGATCAAAGTATTTTGGCATCTTTTGATGTCGTTAGCTTGTATACTTCAATTGAACACGACATTGGGATTAATGCAGTTCGACAGGTGTTACGGAATTCTGAACTCTCCGATTTGAGCAAGGAATTTTTGTTATCTTTGCTGAACCTAGTACTTACTTGTAATTATTTCCAGTTTGGTGATTCTTTTTATTTGCAACTGAGAGGCACGGCGATGGGAACAAATGTTGCGCCCACATATGCCAACATTTTTATGGCTTGGGTAGAGGAAAGTTTCATCTATGTGTCTCCCCACTTCACTCATGTGGTGGGCTGGTGGAGATACATAGATGATGTGTTCTTGATTTGGAGTGGGAATGTTTCTGAACTTTTAGCCTTCCAGAATTTTTTGAACAATATTATACCAGGCATACAATTTACATTGTCCCATTCCAATGACCACCTTGCCTTTTTGGACACGAAGGTTTTTGTGGTAGGTAATAAGTTACACACTGACTTATATGTTAAAAGCACGGATAAAAATACTCTATTGCACTTTAGCAGTAACCATCCAGGGAACATGCGTAGATCACTGCCCTATAGCCAGTTATTGAGGGCAAGACGGATAGTGGATTCTGAGGATTCCTGGTTACGGGTAGTTGAGGACATGTCGGACCGGTTTTTAGCTCGAGGTTATCCTCAGAAAATTGTAGCTAAACATGTCCAAAAAGTTAGCAAGTTGACATGTATTGAGGCACGTCAACAAAAAAGAGTAGTGAATCCTCATCCAAGAATTTCATTTGTTTCCACCTTTAACAATTTAAGTCCTAAAATTGCCAATGTTCTAAGGAAATATTGGTATATTTTACGTCAAAGCTATAGCCAAATTTCAGATTTTCAACTACCACACTTGATGTCATATAGAAGGTCATCTAACCTCAAGGATAGATTAGTTAAGAATTTGATTCCGAGTTCCAGACCTCGACAGACTTTTATAGGTAAACCTCAATTTGGTTCCTTCCCTTGCTGTAGCTGTGTCAATTGTCGAGTTATGGTGAAGGGTAAAGATTTTGTACATCCAGGCACTGGGGAGATTTTTCCAATTAAATTTCATCTCACTTGTACCTCTGAGTGGGTTATCTATATCCTTTGGTGTCCTTGTAAGCTTATCTATGTGGGCGAAACTACCTGTGATCTTAAGACAAGGTTGAACAACCATCGGTACACGATTCGTAAAAACAAGTTGGATCTCCCAGTTTCTAAACACTTCTCTGAGGCAGGGCATAGTGAATGGGATCTAAAATGCATGGCTGTAGACCATGTACCCATACCCAGACGCGGAGGGGATCGTAGTGTTCTTTTAATGAAAAAAGAACTTGAATGGATCTATTACACTAAAGCATTAAAACCGCTTGGTCTGAATGTAGACTATAAGGTATCCACACGCATGTTTAGATGATTTTGTATTAGCCGCTCTCTTGCTATGCATCTTGGTTTCCTAAGCATGATATGTATTAATTGATTTTATCTATATATTTTTTAGGTTTTGTCATGTGTCTCCATGTTGAAGAATTGTGGACCGGGACCTGTATCGCCAACCTACTATTGCCAGCTTTATATTCTGCTTTTTTACCTGTTTTTGAAATTTTGTTGTAGATGTGGAGTGTTTTATGCACACAATTTTGTATTCTTTTTTATTAGTTATTATAGAACGTAGGGTCTATATGTATTTTTTCTTTTTTGCGATTATTTCTTTTTTGATTATTAGTTTTTTAGGTTGATGTCTGCGTTGCCATGGGAACATGTCTGGCGCGGTATCTTACTTCCGGGTTTGCGCAGTTGGATTTGTGATGCCGGCCAGTGACGTTACCTGGGTGTGCGTCCTGGCGTGGTGTCGTGTTTCCGGATCTGCGCATTGGGGATGTTTGTGCCGGCCGGGCTGGTCTCTGTGGTCGCGTCTCTTGTAAGATATTCTTTGTTTCCGTACTTGCGCAGTTGGATTTACAGGACGCCAAGTCCTCATGCCTGAATTATCTACAGCTGGTGATACTTTTTTGTTTATTTTCTTTATTGGGTGAGCGATACAGGTCTCCGCCTCCTGATTATATGTCATTATATGTTTTATACACTGTACACTATATTTTATTGATAATGTTGATTTTTTTCAATGTTATCTCTTATCCCACGATTTTTTGTACACACTTTATATATTGTAATTGTTGATACACTTGAATATATTTTACATTGATTGTTGATTGTTTTTTAATTGGGCATCGATCACTGTGTGTATTTATAATGGAAGTTGTGCACTGATTGTCACTTGATAATGGCTCTGTGAGAGGGCCGAAACGTCGTCTTTGGAACATGTGGTAATAAATCACCTTTTTTTGCTATTGAAAATTTGGATACCGTGAGTGCTGCAATTTTTTTCATTTATCTACATTTCTGGAACTTTGCCAAGGTTCTATATTGCAGGCACCCCGCTGATTGTTGTATTGTTGGATGTGCGGCTATTTTTCATTTTCTTGTATGTATATATATATATATATATTTATATATATATATAATTTATATATACACACTCACCGGCCACTTTATTAGGTACACCATGCTATTAACGGGTTGGACCCCCTTTTGCCTTCAGAACTGCCTCAATTCTTCGTGACATAGATTCCACAAGGTGTTGCAACGATGCTCAATTGGTACCAAGGGGCCCAAAGAGTGCCAAGAAAATATTCCCCACACCATGACACCACCACCACCAGCCTGAACCGTTGATACAAGGCAGGATGGATCCATGCTTTCATGTTGTTGACGCCAAATTCTGACCCTACCATCCGAATGTCGCAGCAGAAATCAAGACTCATCAGACCAACGTTTTTCCAATCTTCTACTGTCCAATTTCGATGAGCTTGGGCAAATTGGAGCCTCAGTTTCCTGTTCTTAGCTGAAAGGAGTGGCACCCGGTGTGGTCTTCTGCTGCTGTAGCCCATCTGCCTCAAAGTTCGCCGTACTGTGCGTTCAGAGATGCTCTTCTGCCTACCTTGGTTGTAACGGGTGGCTATTTGAGTCACTGTTGCCTTTCTATCAGCTCGAACCAGTCTGCCCATTCTCCTTTGACCTCTGGCATCAACAAGGCATTTCCGCCCACAGGACTGACGCTCACTGGATGTTTTTTCTTTTTCGGACCATTCTCTGTAAACCCTAGAGATGGTTGTGCGTGAAAATCCCAGGAGATCAGCAGTTTCTGAAATACTCAGACCAGCCCTTCTGGCACCAACAACCATGCCACGTTCAAAGGCGCTCAAATCACCTTTCTTCCCCATACTGATGCTCGGTTTGAACTGCAGGAGATTGTCTTGACCATGTCTACATGCCTAAATGCACTGAGTTGCCGCCATGTGATTGGCTGATTAGAAATTAAGTGTTAACAAGCAGTTGGACAGGTGTACCTAATAAAGTGGCCGGTGAGTGTATATATATATATTGAACACAGACACACTACACACTTAGGGTGAGTTCACATGACGGTTTTTCGCCACTGACAGTGTCATTTGCTTGTAAACGCAGAATTCTGACAAGCAAACGACCCCCGACTGCCTGAGGCAGATTTCTCCCTCCTATCCATTAGTGCTGTTAGTGCCTAAAACATCTCGAAGAATTCTTTGTAGGCGCTGACAGTACATGACAAAAAGACTAGCGTAAAATCAGTGTCATCTAAACGACGACACTAATTTTACATAGGGTATAATGTAAATCTGTTTCCTGTCGGATTGAACGCCGATTCTGAGGCAGATCCAGCACTGAATCCACCCCAGAATCAGCATTTGTATCTTCTGCATGAGCGTACCCTTAAGGTATGTTCACACGGTGTATAGCGGGGCATACTGTGCGCTCTTCTATATCCCGGGTGTTTTAGAAGTACGTGCTTGCCAGTCCACACTTCTAAAATGCTGCGGGGCCGGCCCCATTCACTTTCATTTTCCCGGTGCGTAAGTGCAGGGAAGAAGTGACATGGCTAGACACATGGCCGTACATACAGTAAATGCACATCTCACATATACAGTACATACCCTACTCACATGCACACACAACGCCTAGCACCCTTGTCCCCTCCTTACCTGTCTCCTATAGTCTGGTGCAATTGGAATTAGGGAAGAGCTTCTCTGATGAGGGCTGAGCATAGGGGAAGTGTAAAAAATGGGAGGGAAAGATACAGCCCCAGACACAGAGTGTGCTGGACTGTGAGCAGCGTTCTCATTGGTGAAGCAGCCCCTGGCACGTTTGTCTCTTGGCATTATACCAGTCACCAGAAAATCTCTAAATATCATGTACAGGGGTGTAATGTAGTACACTGAAAATGATATATATTCTGTATTGTCATTAAAACTTTGCTTATATTCATAGGTGTAACTTTAGGGAGGTACGGAGGGGACTGATCCCCCCGACTTTTTTTCTGGGTGGGGGACGGTCCCCCCCACTTTTTAGCCACTCTAATAAAAAATAATCCATATGAAAGCATGAGAATACAGTAAGTGGGGAGAGCAGAGCACAGAGGAAGAAGAAGTTGACCCTTTGTCTCCCACATTTCAGTACATCTTGGGGGGGCAGAGTAGGTAGCAGCCTCAGGTTTCAGTGCAGAGTGAGAGCAGCGCTGAATGGTAGCGCAGGAGTAAGGTGAGTAAGGTATTTCCTATTTATTTCTTTTAACATTTATGAAGCCTTCACTAAGCCCTGCCTGCCTATATGGGGCCCCAATAGACCACCCAAAGCCCTGCCTACTACATTACACCCCTGTACATGATATTTAGAGATTTTCTGGTGACTGGTATAATGCCAACAGGCAAATGTGGTTCCCATCTTCAAAAGGGCTCCAGGTCTTGCCTAGGTAATTATAGACCATTAAGTTTGACATCCATTGTGGGAAACTATTTGAGGGGCTCATAAGGGACTATGTACAGGAATCAGTGGCATAATTAGAGAAGCCACCTTTGTACAAACTTTCCAGGGGTGGGAGAGTGGATATAGGCCTTAACTTAGAGGCCCAGTCTCCTAGAGGAGAGGAGAGGAGAGGGGAGGAATAGAGGATTCACCCCCTGGAGATTGTGTTACATCTATGGCCTGTACCCCTCACAATCATATTACCAGGTAGGTAGACCCCATTAGATAGGCTGGTAGGCCCTAGGTAGGTACTGCCTGGTAATAGCAGAGTGAAGCATTGTAAATCTGTGAAATAGCCTGCTTGAGGAGCTGGCCACAGCAAGTACAGGTGAGGGTTTCAAGAAAGGTTTAGATAACTACCTTAAACTAAAAAATATTAATACGTATGTAGCCATATAAAATTCTAGATCCAGTCTGATGGCAACTCTGGGATCAGATTAAATTTTCCTTAGAGCAGATTGGTTCTTGCCTTATGGGTTTCAAAGTCTTCATCAGTAGGGGAAACTAAGCTTAAAAAACTTCTTATCTCCCTCCCTTAAACCACATCTCCACCCTTGGATGAACTTGATGGACTTATGTCCTTTTTCAACCATACTTACAATGTAACTATATTAGTTGATCTAACATTACTGCCACCGCTCACATCAGCACTGACACTGTCCCCAATAGCTACTCTCTCCTTTTTTGTATATACAAAGCTGAAGAACCTGTTTAGTAGCTCTGCCTTCTACTGATCCTCAGGACCGGGCACAATCTAAAGGTGCTCCCCTCTCTGACCTCGTATCTGGGATTCCCAGTGCTGTCAGTTCAGGAAACCTGTTTAGGTACACTAATAGTTGTCCCAGCAACAGCCTGTTATCAGCGCTTTATAACATTATACACAATATCTATCATAATGTCAGCCTACTTTACAATTAAGTTAATTACCAAACCACCTGCATTCAACATAAACCTACACAGTAATGTGTGCAGTAACAGGACATGAGAATCCAGCCATAAATTCTGGTGGACTACAAACACAATATTGATTACTCACTTGCAACGCTCTTGAAAACAATTTAGTAAATTTAGGGCTGTATGCATGGCATCTCAACATTGGATGAAACAGCAAAGATCCAGCTCACCTGAGTATAATGGGTCATCTTTATCTGGTTGTGTGGAGATTGTAGAGATCTACTCCAAGGACCAGAGAGTTGAAGACGTATGAAAGAACATGATAGATTCAAGCACTTTTCCTAAAACTTTAAGGGCGACATGTCAGAAAAGAGGTGCCGCCACGCCAGTTTTAAGGCACTTTAAATGAGTGTATAGTGCATCTGAATAAATGACCCTGTCAAAAATCCTTTAGGGGGCTCGGGCCCCGGTGCAGCTGCTGACACGTCTGCTCCCCCGGTAGTCTTGCTGCTGCGCCCGTCGGCAGTGAACATAACAGTTCACTGCCGGCAGACGCGGAGCTGCGGGGCCCGGCGCTTCCTACCTCTCAATGCCCGGGCCCTCCAGCTCGAGCGTTCAAAGCAGGACTGGCCGGTGGCAGCAGAGATGAGCACCTCCGGTGCTCTGCTCTGCTAATCTGCCTGCTAGGCGCAGGCAGGGTCCACATCACGTCATCGCGCCGCCCGCGCCAAGCGCGGACTGGCCGGGAGCTGAGCTGCGAGGGAGCGTGGCACAGGTGAGTAAGGTATTTCTTATTTATTTCTTTTAACATTTATGAAGCCTGCACTAAGTCCTGCCTGCATATATGAGGGCTCCTATAGACCACACTAAGCCCTGCCTGCCTATTTGGGGGCCCCTATAGACTACCCTGAGCCCTGCCTATGTGGAGCCCCTATAGACTACCCTAAGCCCTGCCTGCCCATATGGAGCCCCTATAGCCTACTTTAAGCCCTGCCTGCCTATATATATGGCCTCTATAAACTACTAATGCTCTGCCTGCCTATATGGGGCCCCTATAGACTACCTAAGCCCTGAATTCCTATATGTGGCCCCTATAGATTACAATAAGCCCTGCCTGTCTATATATACTGCCCCTATAGCCTATGCTAAGTACTATCTGCCTACATATATGGCCCCTATAGACTACCCTAATCCCTGCCTGGATAGATATATATGGCCCCTATAGACTGCCCTAAGCCCTGCATGCCTATATAGCCCCTATAGCTACCTAAACCCTGCCTGGATATATATGGCCCATATAGACTACCCTAAGACATGCCTGCCTATATGGCCCCTATAGCTACCTAAACCCTGCCTGCCCATATGGTCCCTATAGCTACCTAAACCCTGCCTTTCTACCTATATGAGCCCTATAGCCTACCTAAACCCTGCTTGCTTACCTATATAGACCCTATAGCTACCTAAACCTTGCCTATCTGGATCCCCCTATAGCCTAAACCCTAATCTAAACCCTGCCTGCTTAAATGGATCCCATATAGCCTAGCTAAAACCTGCCTGCCTATTTGTGGCCCCCTATAGCCTATTTACCTACCTAGTTAGCTACCTGGGGCCTACCTACAGCCTACCTACTTACCTAACTGGGACCTAACTACTGCCTACCTAGGACCAATCTACCTATCTATCTGTAGCCTACCTATCTGAGACATGCCTAACTAATGCCTACCTACCTAGGACTAATCTACCTACCTGAGGCCTATGTACTGCCTACCTACCTGGAGCCTACCAAGCTACCTATCTAGTTTTCTAAAAGTTTGCTATGGGGCCCAGGCTTCTCCAGTGATGCCCCTGTTTGCATAGTATAACTGATGTCTAATCTAGGAGCCTAGGAAAATGTAGGTGCATAGCATATCATTGCAAGCATATTTGATGCGCCTACTTTAGGCGCATTCAAATGTGTCCTGCCTGGCATATAATGTGCCTAGTTTTGGTGTACTACAGTTCATTTATAAAAAAAGATAGGCCCTCAACAGTTTTTTGGTGCAAAATACACCAAAAAAAAATGGTACAGCCCTAATGGGACATGTTGCCCTAGATCTTTATTGCCTACTTTTTAAAACTCTAGGCCTTATTTATCAATACTGTCTAACAGTAAGATTGTCTTTGTTGCCTTTAGCAGCCAATCAGAGTTCAACTTTTGTTTCTAATACTGCTCTGAAAAAATGAAGTAAAAAATACAGCGCTCGGCTATCTTTGTTGCTCCCATAAACTTTGAAGAGAGCGGCAGTGCACATTTTCAATCTCTGTTCCATTCTCGCGAGTGTGGCAGGGAAGGAAAGGGTGTCGGTGACCCATTTTAGCAATTCATGGGGTCCCAGCAGCGGGCCTCCCAATGATCAGACAATTATAGCCTATACTGTGGAAAGGTAATAAAGGTCTTTCGTGGTACAACCCCTTTAAGTTTTAATTGTACGATTAAAAGCTGTTCAGCTAAAAATGTAAGAGATTGGTACATTGTTCTTAATACCAATGATACAATGTTTTAAAATGTTGCAATAAAGATTCAGAGATTTAAAAAGAGCACTGGATCCAACCATGTTGATGTATATACATGGCATCTCTATTCTGTGCTGATCACAACCGAAGGATTGAAGCAGATCTGCCCACACACTGCTGTTTCAGGTGACGTAGTCTTGGACTACTTAGGGAGATTGATTTACACAGTAGTGTAAAATATTCTTTAGATAATGTGTCCTTAATTGTGGAACATTACTATCTGCATAGATTTCAAAGGCATGACATTGTAAATAGCTCCATCTAGTGTCATACATCTATCAACTTCACCACATGGCCAGAAGTGCAGAGAGATAACCCTCTGCAGATAACTTTACAGTTAGGCATGTTCACACGGTTAAATCATGGGCCGTATTTCGGTCCGTATTACGCGCAAAGTGCGCCATTTATGGGCCGATAACGCGTCCATTCATTTCACGTTATTTCACAGTTCTCATAGAAGAACTAGGATTACGTCTACTCTCCCCGCCCGCTAGCAGGAGATAGATCTATGGGCAGAGCGAGAGCGAGTTGCCGGCCCCTGCTTTACTCCCACGCTCCCGCCCCCGCCCCGTCCACTCGGCGTTAAATTGCGGGGAGTAATTCTCCGTCCCCAATTAAGACGTGGAAATTTAGCCATTATTGTGACTGCTTTTAATGTCACAAAAACCAAATTGTTAATTGGTCAAGCATAATTTACATGGTCGGAACAAATCGGATAAGAGAAAGGAGAGATGGTTTGTGTGCACTCAGAAGAGATAAATTATTTTTTATCTCCTCCTCAAGGCAAAATAATAAAAAAGCAATGTATTTGATAAAAGTCTTCATTTACTTTTCCCAACTTGTTGAAAACTCATCATAAATATCAAAAAGCCAAAGTCAGAGTATGTAGGACCCTTTAATAACAGCAATCGGGAGATGGTCATCGGGGATCAGGAGAAAGCATAGATTATACATAGGTTCTTTAGCTGTTGTACAGGCTCGGATGGGCCGCCCGGCGGGACCGGGGAATCCCCGGTGGGCCCCGAGCCGCTGCGGGCCGGAGGCAGTGCCGTCGCACCAGGTGTTCCCGTTTCGCGGCACCATTCCGGTGCATGAACGCCCGGGTAACCGTCCCGAGCGCCCAGGGGACGGCCGGGCAGCTGGGGGACTAACTGTCCCAACTCCGGGGCTGCGCTGTGTAGACGGAGCCTGCGCCACTAGGCTGCGCTCCGTGATTCTCCCCGGCAGGTGTAAGACGCTTGGCCTTCAGCCGGCCGGGCGCCGGCCCCTACTGCTGACGTTTGGCGGCCGCGGTGACGTCACTTCACCGCGCCGCCTTGCAAGGGCGCACAGTACAGAGCCGGCGGGAGAGCGCCCGGGACCTGGCAAGGAGCGCGTAGCCGGAGCGGGTGCCGGGAGACAGGTAAGTGATTCTGAGTGTTTTATTTGTTGTTGTTTTTTTTAAACTACTACAGGGGGGCTCTGGCTACTATGGGGGAGGGGGGGGCCATTGCTGAAGGGGGGCTCTGGCTTCTATGGGGTGGGGTGGGGGGACACTGGCTAAGGGGGGCTCTGGCAAACTTTGGGGAGGGGGGCACTGCTAAGGGGGGCACTCCTGGATACTATGGGGGGGGGGACACTGGTAAGGGGGGCTCTGGCTTACTATTGGGGGGGAAACTGGCTTAGGGGGCTCTGGCTAATATGGGGGGGGACCACTGGCTAAGGGGGGCCCTGGCTATATGGGGGGTCACTGGCTTAGGAGGGCTATGGCTACTATGGGGGGGTCACTGGCTAAGGGGGATGGCCTTAGGGGGGCCCTGGTACTATGGTGGGGAACTGGCTAAGGGGGGCCCTGGCTACTATGGGGGGGACACTGGCTAAGGGGGGCCCCTGGCTACTATGGGGGGGACACTGGCTAAGGGAGACCCTGGCTATAGTGGGGGGAACACACTGGTATAGGGAGGCCTGGCTACTATGGGGGGGACACTGGCAATGGGGGGCTCTGGATACTAGGGGGACACTGGCTACTATGGGGTAGGGTGGGGTCACTGGCTAAGGGGGGCTCTGGCAACTTTTGGGGAGGACACTGGCTAAGGGGGGCCCTGGCTACTATGGGGGGGGGCCCTGGCTAAGGGGGGCACTGGCTACTAGGGGGAGAGCTCTGGCTCCCAAGGGGGGCTCTGGCTACTAGGGGGGACCCTGTACTAGGGGGAGCCCTGTCTACTAGGGGGAGCCCTGTCTACAAAGTGGGGGGGGCCCTGACTACAAGGGGGGCCCTGACTACAAGGGGGGGGGCTGACTACCAAAAGGGGGGGCCCTCCTGACTTCAAGGGGGGGCCCTGAATACAAGGGGGGGGGCATGACTACAGGGGAGGGGGGCCCTGACTACTAGAGGGGCCCTGGATACAGGGGGGGGGCCCTTGGCTACAAGAGGCTGGCTACATGAGGGGCCCTGGTACTAGGGTGGGCCCTGGCTGACTTACAAGGGTGCCTGACTACCTACAAAACGGGGGCCCTGGCTACCTACAATGGAGGGACCTGGATACCTACAGGGGGCCTGAAAACTATTTTATCTAAGGGGCCGTGACTTCCAAGGGAGGGTTTCTGGCCTTATCTCAAAGGGGGCCATGATTACAAGGGGGGCCCAGGCTCCTAAGGGGCCCTGGCTCTACATGGGGGGCTCTGGCTACTAACATGGGGGGCCATGGCTAAAAAGGGGGGCCGCTGGCTACTACAGGGGTGCACTTGGCAATCTTATGGGGGCCATGTCTACTTACAAGGGTGCCTGACTACTCCTTCAGGGGGCCCTGACTTACAAGGGGGTTCTGGCTACTACAGGGGTCCTGCCTAAGGTGTGCCCCCCCCCCCCCCCCCCCCCACCCCCCCCCCCCTGTCGTGACCTACTACAGGGGGCCTGACTACAAGGGGGATCTGGCTACCTACAGGGGGCCCTGACTACAAGGGGGTTCTGGCTACATACAGAGGGCCTGACTACAAGGGGGGTTCTCGGCTACTACAGGGGGCCCTGACTCAAGGGGGGTTCTAGCACCTACAGGGGGCCCTGGCTACACTAAACACTATGGGGGCTCTTGACTAGCCTAGCACATGTAGCTAAAGGGGGGGCCCTGACTTCCTGCCACACTACCTAAAGGAGGCCCGTAACTCCCTGTAGACTACCTTTAAGGAGTCCCCTAACTGTCTGTATTGTACCTAAAGAGGGTCCCTAACTGCTTGCAACCTATATAAGGAGGCCCCTATACTACCTTACAGCTTTACCTAACTTGGGAAACACTACTACAGCCGAACTATTGGATGCACAACACCTACCTACAGCCTACTAACTGGGGTCCACCAACTACCTGTAGTCTAATTACTTTCCTTAATGGGGACTGCTTATCTACCTGGGGGGCTATTTAACCACCCACCTGTGGCTAGGTAACCACCAGCCTGCCTGGGGCTGGCCTACCAACTTATACAGGCGGGGTCTACCTACCTAATTAGGGCCTATCAAGTTACCTGGTGCTCTCCCCACCCTCCCAACCCTTTTATGATACTAGGCTTGTACCCGCTCTCCAACCCCTGGGTAGTTTTGACAGTGGGTGGGATAATAGGTAAAGAAATGCTGAATAATTGGGGGATTTCTAAGATATTTGTGTGTAATTTCTGCAGGGATGATGGTGCCGGGACAAGTTCATCATGGCGGTGTGGAAACAGATGCTGAAGAGAAGGGAATCGGAACACTCATGAGAGAAGAGCGAAGACTAGACGGCTCTGGTGAGTTCCTGACAATAAAGGGTTATTTATATATTGTAATGTATGTGACCTGAGCTGGTGTCTGGTCCTCCATGTGGTTCTCTATATGGACAGGTGTCTGTAGGTTATACCTGAAGCTGGTGTTGACTTCTATGTGGTCTCTATATGGCGGTTTGTTGTAGGTTTACTTGAGCTGGTTGTCTGACCTCTATGTGGTCTCTATATGGCAGTTTGTAGTTATATCGGTGCGGGTATATGGCAGTGTACATTGTCCCTGTTTGTAAGAGTGGGAAACAACCTGACCGGTGATTGGTGTTACACTTTTACTTTCGTGTTGTGTTTATTTTTAGGAGGTGGTGAGGTGCGTGACCAAGGGAATCGTGGCGGGGGATATTGTATTTGGGTGGCGGGGATAGTGTATGCGGGTGGAGGGGGATATTGTATGCGGGTGGAGGGGGTTATTGTATGTGGGTTGGAGGGAGGATATTGTATGTGGGTGGTGAGGGATATTGTATGTGGGTGGAGGGGGATAGTGTATGTGGGTGGAGGGTATATTGTATGTGGGTGGAGAGGGATATTGTATGTGGGTGGAGGGGGATATTGTATGTGGGTGGAGGGATATTGTATGGTTGGGTGGAGGGGGATATTGTATGGTTTAGGGTGAGGGGGTTAAGAGTTGTATGTGGGTGGAGGGGGATATTGTATGTGGGTGGGGGAGGGGGATGTTGTATGTGGGTGGAGGGGGATATTGTATGTGGGTGGAGGGGTTATTGTATGTGGGTGGTGGGGGATGTTGTATGTGCGTGGAGGGGGATATTGTATGTGGGTGCGGGGGATATTGTATGTGGTGGAGGGGATGTTGATGTGGGTGGAGGGGGATGTTGATTGTGGGTGGGAGGGGGATATTGTATGTGGGTGTGGGGGTGTTGTGTGTGGGTGGAGGGGGAAATTGTGTGTGGGTGGAGGGGGATATTGTATGTGGGTGGAGGGGGATAAGGTATGTGGGTGGCGGGGTATTTTGTATGTGGGTGGAGGGGGATGTTGTATGTGGGTGGAGGGATGTTGTATGTGGGTGGAGGGGGATATTGTATGTGGGTGGAGGGGGTACTGTGTGTGGGTGGGAGGGGATATTGTGTGTGGGTGGAGGGGGACATATTGTGTGTGGGTGGGGGGGATATTGTGAGTGGGTGGAGGGGGATATTGTTATGTTGGTGGAGGGGTTGTTTTTATGTGGGCTATTGGAGGGGGATACTGTATGTGGGTGAGGGGGATATTGTATGTGGTGGAGGGGGGTAGTGTATGTGGGGGAGGGGGAATTGTATGTGGGTGGAGGGGATATTGTATGTGGGTGGAGGGGGATATTGTATGTGGGTGGAGGGGGTTGTGTATGTGGGCTATTGGAGGGATGTTGTATGTTTTTTTTTATTATTTTCTTCACTGGGCTATTGGAGGGGGATGTTGTATGTGGGCTGGTGGGGGATATGTATGTGGGCTGGTGGGGGATATTGTATGTGGGCTATGGAGGGGGATATTGTATGTGGGTGGAGGGGTGATTATTGTATGTGGGATATTGGAGGGGGATATTGTATGTGGGTGGAGGGGATATGGTATGTGGGCTGGTGGGGGATAATGTATGTGGGTGGAGGCTATGGATGGAGCTTACTTAGCCCTGTGTCTATGATATGTTAGGACTGTGACTTATGTGTGACTCTCTTGCTATCTGTACCTAAACCATAAGTTCTGTTTTGCCACTGTATTATTGATAAAATGGGCGCATTAATGTCCGGAGGACGGTAATATTTTCATGTACTGTAGGGTGGGCCCCCGAGATCATTTCCCCTGTGGGCCCCAGACCCCCCAGTCCGACACTGGCTGTGTATATGCAAAAGAGGAGAAAGTAGCTGACGGGGGCAGTGACAGTGCTTATGTGGGCATGGTCACTGCTGATGGGGATGGACCCAGAGCAGATCTAGGTGGTGCGACTACTGTTAATACATCACCTTGATAATAAATTGGTTCAGTGTTGAAATGATTCTTAAATAAACATAATGGGGGACATGTATGAATCTCGCCGGGTCGAGGCGCACCTTTCCGCCAGTTTCCCGGCGGAATCTGCGCCTGATTTATGTCGGGGCCGGGGCTCGCTCATACTATGACTATGTAAAAGGTCCGCCGAGCCTCACCAGTGTGTTAGGCGCAGTGCGGGGGATGAGGCCAATGCAGCGCTGCGCTATGATTCGGCGCGGAGGTTAGTGCGGTCTACATGCGGGTGGAAAAAGTCCCTCCTCCCTCCGCGCCTGGCAGTTGTGTGTAGGCGCAGTGCGGGGACGAGGCGCAGTGCGGCGCTGCGCTAATAAAAAAATAATAAAAAAAAAAATTAAAAAACTTACTCTTCCTAAAAAAAAAAAAAAAGATTCGCCGTACGAGGCTGGTGCCGCTCGTACATGCCGGGGGAAAAGTTCCCGGGCTCTACCCAAAGGCTGTAAGGCAGCCCCGGGTTATGAATGAGATGGGGCGGGGGGGTTTGTTTTAAAGTTAAAATTGTATGTAAGTTCAAGGGTATATTTATTAAATGAAACCCACAAAAAATTTTTTGTTTTTTGTTTGGGTATAGTGCAGGGAAGGGTTTTTTACATTTTTTTGCTGTCTGTGCCCTTGTTGAGAAGATTTCATTCATTTTCCCTCATGGTGCTGCTGTGGAAATTTTTTGGAACATGTCATTCCACGCTACAAATCTGCTGGGGAAACATGGAACTACAAGTGCCAACATCTGTTAGACTATGTACCCTAGTATAACCAGAACCAAAACTAGTTGAAGCCAAAAGTCTCAAGAAATGCTACTGCATTTTTTTTTACATTGAAATACAAATCTAATCATGAAGGTCACTGAAAGACTGTTATCCAGGGAACCAATAGCTATGTAAACAGAGCTTTAGAATTCTTCTAAAAAAGTTCGGAAAGCGCTAAGGGGTTTGGGCTTTTAACATGTAGAGAAAGGTAGATGAATACTATTGCCAAATACATTACTTGATGATTTTGCTTTAGTCATGAGATAAAGATTTTGGGCCACATGTATGAATCCCGCCGGGTCGGGGCGCACCTTTCCGCCAGTTCCCCCGGCGGAATCCGCCTGATTTATGTCGGGGCCGGGGCCGCTCAAAACATACAATGTAAGTCCGCCGGCCTCGCCTGTGTGTTAGGCGCAGTGCGGTTCCGAGGCGCATGCGGGGCTGCCCCTATGATTGGCGCCGGGGGTAGTGCACTATACATGGGGGGAAAAAAGTCCGCCACGCCTGCCCAGTGGGTGGGGCGCAGTGGGGGCCCCCGGGGCGCAGTGCGGGGCGGGGCGCCTATGATTCCCCCCGGAGGTAGCGCACTCATACATGCGGGGAAAAGTTTCCCTGTGCCTCGCCAGTGTGTGTGGGGGCACAGTGCGGGACATGGCGCAGCGAGATTAGGCGCCCTGCGGGACTGCGCTGAAAACTTTCCGATGCGAGACAGGCTGGAAAAGCGAGAAATCATTCCCCATGTCGTGCGGAGTATGAATCAAAAATCGCCTTTTTAAAGGCGTTCAGCAAATTTTCAGGAAAAGAGCTCAAACCTAAAAAATTTAAAAAAAACATAAAACAAAATCACTTTCCAATACCTAATTCAAGAATAGGATATTGGAAATTGCCGGAAATACAGTAATTCAAATTCTGAAAGCTATTCTGATTGGTCGGAAATAAACCGCCAATCAGAATAGGAGCGACAGTGAACCATTAAAACCTATGGGGAATTTTTAGCCCAAAATCAGAATCCCGGCGGGACAGTTCAAAATACTGTAAAAATGCTGAAAGAGGTGATTGGCTGAGCTAGCGGGGGCTGGGCTAGCTCAGCCAATCATAATAGGACGACACCCAACCCATTCAAACCTATGGAAAAATTATTGACCAATCAGAATAGGAGCGACAAAGACCCTTTTCTAGTCTATGGAGAAGTTTAGACCAATAAAAATTTCCACGGCGGGATGATTCAAAATACGGGAAAAAGACAGAAAAGAGCTGATTGGGTCTTTTGTCGCCCCTTTATTCTGATTGGCCGAGGTAGCCAAGCCCCCGCTAGCTCAGCCAATCAGCTCTTTTCTGTCTTTTTACTGTTTTTTTGAATTATCCCGCAGTGGATTCAGATTGGTCAATCCTTCCCCCAAGGTTTTAATGGGTCACTGTCGCTAATATTCTGATTGGCCGGTTTATGCCGACCATGAGAATGGGTTTCAAAATTTTTGAATTACTGTATTTCCCGGCAATTTACAATATCAAAAATTCTTGATATTGCGCCGTTCTAGAGTTAGGAAAGTGATTTTTTTTATTATGTTTAAATTTTTTACGTTCACCCTCTTTTCTAAACACTGTTTTCCGCCTTTATAAAGGCGATTTTTTCGGAATCATACTCCTGCTGCATGGAGCAGAGCGCCGAGATTTCTGTCGCGATCTTCTATCTGCTTCCTCGCATGTTCCGATCCTGCTTCACTTCGTCTCTGTCGGAGGATTTAGACCAAAAAAAAAAACAGGTCTGCCTGTCGGAGCTCCCCGAGCGCTGCACTGGCGCCTCGTTTTGCCGACTCGTCTCGTACATGCCTCGGGGTTTTCGAGCGCGCCGCGTCCCGCCCCGGAACGCCTACCCCGCGCCCACACCGCGCCCACTGCCCGCCCCTTCATGCGGGGCGCAGCTGAAAGTGGCGAACACTGCGCCTAACACTGAATCCCCGCGTCCGACAGCGGGATTCGGGCTGATAGGCGCAGTGTACGCCTAAAAACGGGCGCAAAGCCCGTTCATACATGTCGCCCTTTATCTCCTCTTAGAGCACACAAGTTTCTCTGGTTACCTACCATCTCTTCCCACCTTTCTTTTCTCTCTCTTATCAGGGCTGTGGAGTCAGAGCCCATTTTGCATGAGTCGGAGTAATCATAAAATGGACCGACTCTGACTCCAAAAATATATAATAAATTGGTGGAGTTAGTTCAATGCAGTGCCAGGAGCAAGAGGAATTGGGTCTTGCCAGTGCTACTGCTCCCATATCTTCAGCCTTATCACATGAGGAGTGTAATTTTAAAAAGTATTTGGAGGACATGGAGCAGGTAAAGCATTATCGCAGAGGAAAAGATTCCGTTCCCATAGGAAACAGATTGGCCAGATTTCAGCAACATTTTTCACTTGCTTTCAAAGAAGTAGAAGAGTTCAACCGTTCATCAGAACTGACTGTGGCTGAGGCGATTCCTTTATATCCTGACATTGTTAGAGATGTTGCCCCTGTGGTCACCGCTTTGCCCCCAACCCAAGTTAGCGTAGAGAGGCCGTTCTCTAGCCTGGAAATAATGAGATCAAATTTGAGGTCATCTATAAAAGAGGATCTGATGGAGGTGATAATATTTCTAAGAACAAATTCATAGACTCCACAAATGTTATTCAGGAGGGTTTTGTTGAAAACTGTTTTTTCCCACTTCCTGCAGCGTTTTGCATATTTATAATTTTTGGGGTTTTTTGTGTTCTAAAGTTGTATCCAATAAATATATTTTACACCAACAAGCAAAAGGGTAACAATGTTTTGAGCTTTTGACTTTCAGGCTCCATATCTCACTACAGCTTTCAATGTAAGACTCCCATCATTTTATAGACAATTATCTTGGCGATCTCATACATAACTTTGACCTGCAACTATTTAGCATATGCTTAGTTCTGCAGATTCTTGTCATGTAACTGCATTGTTACTGTTTTTCTCCTGGTGATGGGACAATCTTTTTCTTCTTGTTACTAAAAATTACAACCTGTTCTCACATTCCCTAATAGCTCGGTGTGTTATTAAGCTGATTCCCAAGTGAAAGGTCACTGGTTCGAGCAGCCATGAAGAAGAAAAGAGAAGCAGCAGCATCCAGTTCATCGATAGCAGTCTTTGGGCCAAGAAAATTGCAAAACTGCATCATGTGAGAACATAACAGCTGGAAGAATATAAAATAAAGTCCATCCATCCATTCCAAAGCCAAGAGGTTGACGTCCAGGTAAAATACCAGAGTCAACAAGTTTGCTCATCACAAGGTCTATCAGTTCTAACATGACAGACACGGCAGTGGAGGTGGCTCGTATGCTTCATAATAGTGAGATCACAGATGTCCATACAATGCACATTACACAGGTCTGGAATGGTGGCCCAAAAAAAGGTGAAGAAGCCTCAACTTCAATCTCGCCTCCACAGCCCTGTCTCTTATCTCTCATTTCTCCAAGCTGCCATCAGTCAGTCTGTCCACAGTTCAAAAAGGGTCCGTGGTGATGTGTGCTGTTACGGCCAATTACGATCTAAAGAAGCTGCGCCAAAAAAAAAGGAATATGCGTTGGTATAGGTCCTGCGCAGCTTCTTTAGATAGGAGTTGGCTGTAACAGGAGACATCTCCACAGACCATTTTTGAATGCTGAACACATTTAACCCCCGAAGTTAGGAGGGAATCTCCGACATCTCTGCAACAAACTGCTGTAATGTGTATATAAATGTGAGTCTAAAACTGGCTGTAGTTCTGTGAAAATGCATAGTGAGAAAACCCCTTTAAGGACTGGCTGCCCCTCAGCTAGGTCAAAGTAAGACTCAGAGCACAATCGAGCTGTGTTTCATGTAAGCAATCACAGATGCATCTACAAGTGGCTGTACCAGTGGGATACTAGGTATGTTGCACCACAAACCAGACTTTGTAGTTTCCCTCCCTCCTACATGACCAAGCACAACACTCAGCTGTTTCTATCAGCCCAATAAACATTGAATCACTTCTCCATCCAAGATACTCCCCACTGCGTTTTGTAATGAGGAGGAACAGAAATCCCTGTTAGGCAATGTTCACACGGCTTATTTCAGAACTGATTCACGTCGGATTGCCGATTGTAAATACGTTCCGAAATCAGGTGCAAATCAGTTTCAAATAAGTGCCACTAAGAAGTGGCACGTATTTGGAACCGATTTCCCGATGGATTCACCATCCCCATTCATTATAGTTGGTGAATCCGTCCGGAAATAATTCAATGCACATTGTTTTTGCAGCCGGATTGCGGTCGCAATCCGCGGCCGCAATCCGCAACGGAAATAAGTGTCGTCTGAACGACGACACGTATTTCCCATTAAAATCAATGTAAAACGGCTAGTTACTTGTTTGTAACTGATTTCGCAACGGATTTGCGGCCGAAATAAGCCGTGTGAATGAGGCCTTATGGTAATTGGTGGTGGTCCCAGCAATCAGACATTTATCAACTATCTTTTCTGACTCTTCCTTTTAAGTCAGGTACATCAACTGTGGACAATTTATAATAAATTCACCAAGTTCTTGTTTTAAAAAAAAAAAAAATAAATAAATATATATATATATATATATATATATATATATATATATATATATATAATATATATATACCGTATATACTCGGTATATAAGCTGACCCGAGTATAAGCAGAGGCACCTACTTTTGCCACAAAAAAATGGTAGAGCTTATTGACTCGAGTATAAGCCTAGGGTGGAGAATGCAGCGGCTACTGGTAGATTTCAAAAATAAAAATAGATACCAATAAAATTACATAGGCAGGAATATGTCCCTCATAGGCTGGTATATGTCCCCATAAGTAGTTATAGGCAGGGTTATGCCCCCATAGATAGTTATAGGCAGTCTTATGCCCCCATAGGTAGTTATAGGCAGTCTTATGCCCCCATAGGTAGTTATAGGCAGTCTAATGTCCCCATAGGTAGTTATAAGCAGTCTAATGTCCCCATAGGTAGTATATAGGCAGTCTTATTTCCCCATAGGTAGTTATAGGCAGTCTTATGTCCCCATAGGTAGTTATAGGCAGTCTTATTTCCCCATAGGTAGTTATAGGCAGTCTTATGTCCCCATAGGTAGTTATAGGCAGTCTTATGTCCCCATAGGTAGTTATAGGCAGGGGTTTGCCCCCATAGTTAGTTATAGGCAGGGTTATGCCCCCATAGGTAGTTATAGGCAGGGGTTTGCCCCAATAGTTAGTTATAGGCAGTCTTATGTCCCCATAGGCAGTTATAGGCAGCCATGTCCCCATCGGCAGTTATAGGCAACCATGTCCCCATAGGCAGGCTATAGATATTGTTATTTAAAAAAATAAAAATACAAGTACAGTACTCACCTCGGTCCCTCGCCGATCCGCCTCCCGGCAGCTCTATCTTTTTGCCGCCCTCGGCCGCTCTATCTTCTTGCCGGCACAGGGCGCGTGACGTCATCAGGCCACGCACGCAGCGTGATGACGCGCGCTGCCTGTGCCGGAAACTCCGGACAACCGCAAGTCTGCGGCCGCCCGGAGTCCACTGCAGAGCAGGGAGCAAGTGCTCTCTGCTCTAAAGTGCTATCTCTTCACTTGTGTGCGCTCCGGAGGAGTTGCACACAAGGGGAAGAGATTGCCGACAGCACCCGGGCCACGGAAGTGCCCGCGGAGGCTGTCGGCTGTACTCGGCAATCAGCTATATGCGCTCCCTGAGGAGCTGCATATAGCTGCTTTGTCCCTGCCGGCGCACGGGCCATTGCAGCGCCCGAGCGCCGGCAGTGACTCGAGTATAAGCCGAGGGGGAATTTTTCAGCACATTTATTGTGCTGAAAAACTCGGCTTATACTCGAGTATATACGGTGTGTATATATATATATATATATATATATATATATATATATATATATATATAATATATATATATATATTATATATATATATATATTATATAAATATATATATTTGTCTATTTAAAGAAAATTAAATTACTGTTGAAACACAGATGTGAGGTTAAAAGGGGAAGAAACAGACTGAATAAGCAAGGTATGTTTTTATCAGTAATAGCATGACTCAGGACTGTCAGTTATTTCTTGAAAGCTCCCACCATGAAACATACTCAATACATAAGACAAGAAGAGCTATCTAACTGGATATATTCAGTTCAGTGCTGAGTAATCAACATCTCTCTTTCCGAAGTTTAAATGAAAACAGTGGTGCATAGCTGCCATTGGTATGTACAGTGGGGAAAATAAGTATTTGATACACTGTCGATTTAGCAAGTTTTCCCACCTACAAAGAATCGAAAGGTCTATAATTTTTAGCGTAGGTACACTTCAGCTGTAAGAGACAGAATCTAAAAACTAAATCCAGAAAATCACATTATATGATTTTTTAATTTGCATTTTATTGCAGAAATGTAATATTTGATACAATAGAAAAACAGAAATTAATATTTGGTACAGAAACCTTTGTTTGCAATTACAGAGGTCTGACGTTTCCTGTAGTTCTTGACCAAGTTTGCACACACTGCAGCAGGGATTTTTGGCCCAATCCTCCGTACAGATTTTCTCCAGACCTTTCAGGTTTCGGGGCAGTCGCTGGGCTGCATTGAGTTTCAGCTCCCTCCAAAGATTTTCGATTAGGTTCAGGTTTAAAGACTGGCTAGGCCACTTCAGGACCTTAGTTGTCCTAGCTGTGTTTCAGGTAATTATCATGCTGGAAGACCCAGCTGCGACATATCTTCAATGCCCTTACTGAGTGAAGGAGGTTGGTCAAAACCTTACGATACATGGCCCCATCCATTCTCTCTTCAGTATGGTGCAGTCACTCTGTCCTCTATGTAGTAAAGCACCCCAAAAGTATGATGTTTCCAACCTCATGCTTCACGGTTGGGACGATGTTCTTGGAGTTGTACACATCCTTCTACTTCTTCCAAACATAGCGAGTGGAGTTGATACGAAAAAGTTCTATTTTGGTCTCATCTGACCACAAGACCTTCTCTCATGCCTCCTCTGGATCATTCAGATGGTCATTGGTGAACTTCAAACGGGACTGGACATGTGCTGGCAGGAGTCAGGGGACCTGGCAAGCCCTGCAGGATGATGGCGTAGTGCGTTACTAATGGTAATCTTTGAGACAGTGCTCCCAGCCCTATTCAGATCATTGACCAGGTCCTCCGGTGCAGTTCTGAGCTGATTCCTGACCTTTCTCAGAATCATCCTCACCCCACGAGGAGCCCCAGACCGAAGAAGACTAACATTCATCTTGTGTTTCTTCCATTTTCTAATAATTGCGCCAACAGTTGTTGCCTTCTCACCAAGTTGCTTGCCTATTGTCCTGTAGCCCATCCCTGCCCTGTGCAGGTCTACAATTTTGTCCCTGGTGTCCTTAGACAGCTCTTTGGTCTTGGCCATGGTGGAGAGGTTAGAGAGTGATTAATTGAGTTTGTGGACAGATGTCTTTTATACAGGTAACAAGTTCATTCAGGTGCAATTAGTACAGGTAATGAGTACAGAGTAGGAGAGCTTCTTATAGAAAAACTAACCGGTCTGACAGCCAGAATTTTTGCTGGTTGGTAGGTGATCAAATACTTATTTTATGCAACAAAATGCAAATTATTATTTAAAAATGATACGTTATTTTTCAGATTTTTTTTTTCTTTTGATTCTGTCTTTCACAATTGAAGTGGACCCATCATAAAAAACTACAGACCACTCCCTTTTTCGTAGGTGGGAAAACTTGCAAAATCACCAGTGTAACAAATACTTATTTTCCCAGAATATAGAAATGCATGTGGATTTAAAGTTCTTTTTTTACTCATGGTTTACAGTCAGAAATGAGTCCCATTCATTTGTATGAGGTTTTGAACACCAGTACAAGTTATTTGGAGAACTTTTACATGAGCTTTTTAGCCATCCCCATTGACATTAATAGTAAATTTCCATGCATTTTCCAACCAAGAATGAACGTGTTCTAAGTTTTTTTTATAACGACCGATGACATAGTATTTTCTATTGAGGTCAATGGGAATGGTATTTTCGGTTTTTAGATGGCCTATTGTATGGTTTTGCAGTTCTTTAAATTTCTGTTTGACAGGGAATTATGCAATAAAAGAGCAGGCAGGATGCCGAGAAATCAAATTTCTAGACATCACTGTTTTATGCCAGTTTGTGCCTGCGTTGTCACACACAATATAGGAAAGGTGTGCATTCCCATAGGCTAAACACTGCCCAACCGCAGTAAAACTCCGGTAATAAATAATAATAATCTTTATTTATATAGTGCCAACATATTCCTCAGCAGTTTACAATTTACAGGGTTTCGCAATGTTCACACGGCTTATTGCCGACGTAATTGCGGGGACGGATTTCGCCCCGCAATTATGCCGGCTTCCGTGCAGGGGGGGAGGGGCGGGGGGCTAGCAGCTCGCCAGCCCCATAGACTGTATTATCTACGGCGCATACACGCCATAAATAATTCACGTCACTTTCTCCCCCCGCTTCGGATTCGCCAAGCGGGGAGAAGAGACGGAATCCATAGTTCTCTATGAGAACTGTGGATTACCGTAGTTACTGGGACGGATTGGAGCCGTACTGCAGCACAAATACGGCGCGCAGTACGGCTCCAATCAGCGCCCAAATAAGCCATGTGAACGAGGCCTTTAACTACAGACAAAAAATGAACATTACCTTGCAAAAACTACTAACTGATCAAGCAAGAGGTGTGAGGGCCCTGCTGGCAAGAGCTTACAATCTATGTGGGTGTAGGGACGAGACAAAAGATTGGAAGTGCTCAGTTGATATAATGGTCCAGCCATGTTCCATAAATATGGTTATATAAATGACATGTTAGGTGGAGGCACTATTTAATACAGCAGATACACAGAGTAAAATCTGCAGCATATCTGCACAGAAAATTTTTACTGCTGGTTTTACTGCGTTGACTGCAATGGGAGAGAGCAAAGAGTGCACTTAAATATGTAGATAAACCACATTAAAGTCAATGGGGAAAAGTCCATAGGAAAATCCGTAGTAACATAAGATTTTTACATGTGGATTTATAGATTAAAAGCTGCAGATTCTGTGGATCCAGAAAATCCATAGCAGATCTGACCTCTTTGAACATATCATTAGAGATTCTGCATTGGGGCTCGGTAGCTTCAAGTTACACCTCTGAGAACAGCTTTTACTGCAATGTCCTATACTGTACAAGCATCAGTCTTCCAGGATGGTCTAGAATCTATGAAAATGTGTATATACTGTATATATACTGTGTCTATACTACTTCAAGTGTACAGACATTTACAGACCATTTCAACTTTCGCTTTTACATAACATTTTTACATTTGAAGTTTTCTCATTTGCATATTAGATAAGAAAGAGACTTGTATGACAGTAAAAGGAGCTACAATTTTCTTTGTAAGGCACACACTTACCATAAGTGCTTTGCATGATGTAGTAAGTCCACTTGAAATATGTGAAATTGAAAGTACAGTAGAACTGAAACAAGTACAGAAATTTTGAGATCCATCCACTGCATCATCAGAAGACAGAAGACTCTTGCAGGTTTTGAAAAAATATTTCATTTGTACTCTTGCTACAGAATTTTAACATCAGAGGATATAAGTATTTT